>CM065664.1:13781296-13988796 GCA_033220385.1 Triplophysa yarkandensis | reverse complement strand
AGACAATCTTCAAAATATCTTCTTTTGTGTTTTACAGCAAGAAAGATATCACTTTTTTCTTCAAATCACAAAAGAAGATGTTATGAAGAATGTTGATTTAAAGTAGGCCTTCTTTAACTTGTGGTTTAGTGTCCATACAATGGGGACAAATGAGTTTGGTTACAACATTTCTCAAACTATTGTCTTTTGGGATTTGAAGAAAAAAGTTATCTTTATTGCTCTAAAACACAAAAGAAAATATTTAGAAGATTGTCGTTTGTCGCTATACAATGGAAGTCAATGGGAGCCAATCTTGTTTGGTTACCAACATTCTTCGAAATATCTTACTTTGTGACAGACAATGTCATTAAGGTTTAAACTGCCTCCAGATTTTTAATTTTTTTCACCCTTTGTCAAGACTGTTTTTTTCTATGAAACACAAAAATTGATATAAAAAAAAACTTGGGGGTTTGTGTCAAAGTCAATGGGGGCTCGTATTGTATAGCCGCCTACATTCTTTAAAATATCTTGTTTTGAGTTTCTGAGTACATAATGAATAGTTTTAAATATGAATAGTAATAAAATAGTAAATTATTATTAAACATACATAAAATCTCAAATGATGCTGAAAGTCTTTAATCCCAACCCTTTATATTTGTCTCGTGACACACTACTGAAAAAATGATAATAAATAATGATTTTACAGTTTTAACATGATATAACTTATCCATGATACAGAATCCACGAGCGATCAGTCTGTCTTCCCTGTGTTTTAAGTAGACAGTTTATGATACACACATCTCCGGCCGTCCATTTGGCCTGCTGAAGTATTATGCTTATTTATTATGACTTATTTATGAGCCCGGCCCTTTGAAGATATATCGGTTTCATTTTCAAATCTTAAGACTATTTTGTTATCAATTAATACACGTCCCACCTACCACCGGAATATGTAAAACCGCATTGGGTCATGCATTTTTGGAATTTAAACACAATAAATAATTTATTGACTAAGATTAATCTGCGCGCAACACATACGGCCAAACGGGACAGCAGAATTCGTTTTGTTCCCAATGAAAGGTTCCTGTTATGAATGATATATTTGAATAAAAACGTTATTTCTCTTTTAAAGTAATATTAAACCTTGCTTGTTTATCTGCGGCATGAAATGTTGCGTTAGGGATAGGAAAACACTTTCGAAGCGTTTTCGTTTTCCCGTCCTAATTTTTCAGACACTCGCCATCTATATCCCTGCGCCAGCTGATAAGGTGGAAAGCTGCATCCGCGCGGCATGCTGGGATGTCGCGGTCAAAGCGGTGCTTTCCTGCTGAGCTCAGGCCCTGAAGAACAGAAGCTGACTCAATGTCTGTCACATCGAATTGCGTTTCCTTCGCCGGCATCACACCAACTTAATGTCGCAGTTCTTCTTTAACTTTGTTTCTCGAAACGCTCGTTTATAACCGCCATCTGCAACCCCGATGCTATAAACTTGTGGCGTCGATCACCAACATTCTTTAAAATATCTTCTTTTGTCTTCTGCAGATGAAAGCCATGACGGAGTAAATAAAGATGTTGAGACTTTTTATTTTGGGATGAACCATCCCTTTAAGACTATTGGTCTTTAATAATTATGCACACAATTTTATACTGCACTTGTTGTCTGAAATCCCATTATGTCGAAACCAAAGACTATGTCTAAGATATTCTTATTCCTTAGAGGACATCTTGAGCTTCAGTATTACAGGGCTGCTGCCTTAGACATGTACTTGAATGTGCCCAAACTGTATTTTGTATAACCGTGTTTATACCCACAACTGCAGTGAATGCTTTTCGATACACAACACAAATTTATACTACATAATCTTATATCTTGCCCTTGAAATATATGTTTTGATATAACTGCATCACATCATCCCTGTGACACTATTTTATGAGAAAAAATAATATGAGAGACTGTCGCTCGTGGAAGCAATAAATGCTCTCAAACATATAAAAAAATTGTTCAGCAAACATCAAACACAAGGAAGCCCTGGCAAAAAGTCTCATCTTTCATTTATATGCACTTCCACTGAAACGTTTAGAACGTAGGACGCGTGTTATTTATTATTAAACAGTTCTGTTTAAATTCTGGCGTTGTTTCTTCAACATGCATTCTTCAAAATATCTTCTTTGGTGTTTTGATTACATTTTTAAAAATTTTAAAAAAATTCATACTTTTTTTCTGTGGAACACAAATAATATATTTTCAAAATGATCTGTTTTGTGTCCATAAATGTAGGGGGGTCAGTATTGTTCAGGTAACAGCATTCTTCAAAATATCTGGATATACAGGTGTAATGGTCAAGAGGAAGTGTGAACTATTCTTATGAATGATTTTTACTACATTCTGGCGAAATGTGCAACATTAAAATGCCATGTACACTTCTTTCTTTCATTTATTCACTATAGTCATTCGGAATATTAGCTTTTTTCCAATGAGTGGAAGTCAATAGATGGAAGTCGGTTTTGTTTGGTTAACGGTATTCTTCAAACTATCTTCTTTTGTGTCTTGAAGCAAAAAGTCACACAGGTTTAAACTGTCAAGAGGGTAAGTGAATGTAAGCGATTTTTGTTCTGATGTAATGATAGCGCACACTTATTTTCGGTGGAACACAGAAGAAGATATTTTGAAGAATGTCTAAGTGGATCTTTTGTCCTTACAATTGAAGTCAATGTAAGGAGGCTGATGTTGTTTGGTTAACAATATTCTTCAAAACATCTTCTTTTGTAAAAGTCATGCAGGTTTAAAATGTCGAGAGGAAGAGTGAATTTGCAGATTTGTGGAACACAAAAAAAGATATTTAAAAAAATGTCTCGTGGTTTTGAGTCCACACAATGGATGTCGATGCAGAGAGGTCAGAGTTGTTTGGTTACCAACATTCTTCAAAATATCTTCTGTTGCGCTCTGAAGAGTAAGTGAATGTAAAATCATTGAAATGCTAGTGTCAATGTAGGGACGTGAGTGTTGTATGGTTAACATTCTTCATAATCTCTTTTGTGTGTTTCCAGAATAAAAGTGAAATAATCATAAAACCGAACAATCCGACTGGCATTTTCTCTCAAACTGTTAAAAAACAAATATCTGCAGTGCATGAAAAGTAGCTTGAATCCCCCGGAGTCACACGTTCTTCTGTTCCAGCTCCTGGCCCTCACTCCCCTCCTCCTGCACTTTCCCACCTCCGGCTTCTCTTTCCGTCAGGGGCCGGGGAATGAAGACTTCAAGGCCAAGCAAACAAATTCAAATAAATTGCCGTGTCGTGACTAGAAAGCTCAAGCTCTGATCTTCCCGTTTCCTGCACCTCTCTGCATATCGGCCTCTGCATTAATTCTCATCAGCGGCGTGTACGCGTCCGTCCCGCCTGTTGCACCCCTGCCGCCAGTGCTTTTAATAAAAACGTCAGGCGTTGGATCGGAGGCCGGCCGTTGAAGAAAAACATCCTGTAATCTGTCAGGACAGCGAGAAGGGAGGAGAGGTGAAAACAAGCGCGAAAGCGAAAGGAAGCCGACACGGATTGGTCGGCAGGGAGGGGGGTAATTGTCGCCGTGGCAACGCGTGACCTTTAAAGGTGAAGGAAAGTTGGGTAAAGTTGTCTCTCCTTCTCACTTAAAGGGGAATGACATTTAATAGTCCCCGCGGGTCAAAGGAGGGTAACAAACACCAAATAAAAGCTGCCAGTTGATTAAATAAGGGTGCTGTATATCATCAGAATCTCTTTGGGCAGCCGGCCTATCTTTGGGCATCGGGGTCATACCTTCAAGGACTGGGGGGGTCGGCGGCGACGCTTTCAGGCACGCTTTTCGTTTTACGGTCTGCCTTCTCATGCATAAAAGTTACAACGGGCGTAAAGGTTGGAGACAGGTGCGCCCTCAACCCCAATTAACGGCCCCTTCAGTACCAGTAAACCCAGCAACGATAAAGATCTCTCCCTCTCATTCCATCTATCTTTATCACTCCCATCTATACGTCGTGCCATCCATCCCTTCATCTAGTGTCTCCGGACTCCTCATGTCGTGTCTGTTAATTAAGCGGCAAGGCGGGTCACTGCCGCCGGAATAGATCCGGTTCCCTTGAGTTTTAAATGATTCAAACATTTGACCTTCAATGTTTGCATGCGTGTGTACGGGGGGATTAGACCCTCGCCTCCATCTGCCTCGCCCCCACTGCAGTTTTCCTTTACGCGGCGTTTCAATCACAGATTAATTTCGCCGGAATTCGCCATCCTGATTCCCAAACTTTCTTCGGCCGATCCGCATCTGCTGTAGGTACGATCTGGCTGTGCTCCCTTGGGACCGGTCACGATTACGGCGAGGGTCTGTCACCAACCGCGGGGTTTATTCGAACACTAGAGTAGACGCTCCAGGTTATTACTGCAGGCGACAGAGGGGCAGCGAGGCCTGCTAACATCTCAAACGCTCACATTATTATGACCTCACCGAAATCAAATGACTTGTCAGAGGGGGCTGTCTGTCTGCGGCGCAGCCTTCGCCGGAGGCACGCGGGGCGGTGCTATCGACGCGCAGCTGCATCTAATAAATACATAAATAAACACATATATAAATAGTTCATCAGATTCAGGTCGACACGGCCGAGACGACACCTCAGGGGTAGAGAGAGGAAGGAAGATGGAGAAGAAAGAGCATCTCTACAGCTCTACTAGATGAAGGGATATACATCTTTAAAGACATACACACATTGTGTTTATTGTATATATGTTTGCTGAAATGCTTTTGATATAAACTTGATTTGATTTAAGGCTGTGGAATAACTTTAATGTGGAATAATCGGATTTTCAGGAAAGACAAGTACACTGTTAAATATGTTTTAATATAACGATATTAGAAACTTTATCTTGAAGCATTAACAAATCGCTTATTGTGCACCGTGTTATTTAACAAGTTATTGCAGGTCGCATTATATTACTAAAATACCAAAAATATTTTCATCAAAATAGTCTACTGTAAACATATACATTCAGCCATTTTCATGTATGTTTTATTACATTTTTATTACAATTTTTATTTCGTCCTCCTTCAAGTTGGTCTTTTAAATATTAAACCAATGAAAAGCATTACATATTATATAGAATGTCAATGTTTTTGAATTAATCATGTATTTATTTATACTAAAAGAATAAATACTTCCTTGTCAAAGTTGGCAAGTTCTTTTTAAAGGGAAAATTCGTGCAAAATTAATGTATTCATTTCTTTGTTCTCATTAACACAGAAAAGGATATTCGGAAGGATGCTCAGAGTTTTTCTAACCATTGGCTATAATAAAGGGAAACGTATATTTATATATACATCATCTGTAAAACAAAAAAGAAGATATTTCGAAGAATGTAGGCCATGTGAAAAATCCTGGGGTACTTTTGACTAACATTGTCATTGCTCCTACTTTGGGAGTTAATGGGGTCCTACAATTGTTTGGTTACATGCATTCCTCCAAACATATTTCTGCGTTCAACTAAACATAATGTATATACATTTAGAACAAGAGAGTAAGTAATAAATGACAAATGTCCATTTTCGGGTGGTCTGCCCCTTTCATACTTATTGTTTACATATTTGCTAAACCCACCGATAAAATAGTGATTAATAATTGATAGCAACATAAGGATATACAGGGTTTCAGAAGGACGGCGGCAATTTGTGATATTAAATTGAAAAATACAACTCTTAAATTGGAATGGGTTTTGGAGATACAGCTTACAATAAAGACGGACGTCATGAACAAATGTTCCCTAATCCGAATTCAACTTCAAGCGCATGTGTACATAGCCGAAGAAATCAGGGTGAGCTGTCTGGGACACGAACGACATAAAACATCTCCTGCAAGTCGGGGATAAGCATGGATGTCTGTATGGGAAGATTAGCGGCTCTGATAAAGTAAGTTAGCATTGATTAATCCATGAAAACTTGAAACTCCAGAGTTTGAAGTTAATGAGTAAGGTTTTCAATTGCCCGAACACGCGCTGACAAACCCAAATACAGCCAGTCTCTCTTCATTTTTATCAGCGCCGAGGGATCCCTCTGCGTTATTTTGGCGTGGTGTTGGCGATCGATGGGTCTGACATTTGTTAGGGAGGAAGATTCACAACGCAATCGGGCCTTAAAAGTCTTATTGGACGCGTCATGTTCATCTGCAAGAGAACAAAAGGTCAGGACTAATATGAGACCTGGTTATATATCTAAAAAGGGATAAAAGAACAAAAAGGAAGGGATGGAGGTGGTGCTAGCGACGATAAACCCCGTTGGTAATGGAGACTGATGCCGGCGCACCTATTGGTCTCCGGCGTCAGGTTGTTTTCTCTCTTTTGGTAGATGCAACGCAGAAGGCCGGGCGTGAGATGGAATACATGAGCCGTGGAAGCCGTCAGACTCGAGCTTGTGTTAACAACAAATGTGTCAGGAAAGTGAATTAAGGTACACTGGAAAAATGGTTTGTTGGTGTTTGTTCCTGAAAATACGACGACAGCACCTGATTTGCTCAGGTTTTTCCAATCGGTTGCGTTCTTCTATTCTATTGTGAAAGTGTGGAACAATTCCTCTCCACTCGAGGGATAAGTGCGTGTTTGAAAAGTCATACAATTTACCGCGGGAGAAGGTACACCGACTTTATTGAGTCCTATGGCAGTACAACCAGAGATCAGAGGAATTTGTTGACGTTCTAACACGGATGAATTCATACATCGTCGAATCATACAAAAATGTACGGTTACAAGAAAAAAACGCAATTGTGAAGCCCCGACACCAAATCCAACTCCTTAACCTAAGATCACGGGTGCAAGATGAATACGAATAAGATCGTACAAATTAACCAATACTAGGCAGTTCATGAAATAGTTCAGTTTTTGACGTGAGATTGTGTTACGTGAAAGTATCAACTTCTTAGATCTTTCGGCTAACATGGAGAAATTAAAAGACAAAATAAAGCTACGTATAATATTTTAACTAGAATCTAGTTATTCACAGGTCAGTTTGCAGACCTTGGTGATGGATTACAGTTTAAAACATTGTTAAGATCTTATTTGGCATACGTGAGATCACTGGGGTCAACTGACATAAAATACCAATTGTTTAGATCAAATATAATATACTGTTTAAAAATAACTGTTTATATTCACGGTTTATAATTATGATTATTAATCTTGGTTAATCATCATCGATGACAGCTGATTATCACGGTTAACAATCATGTTTAAAGTGATGATTAATAATCACGATTAATAATCTTGGTTAATAGTTACAATAAATATTCATGATAAATAATCACAGTTCATTATTAACTTGCATACTCATGGTTAATGACACATAATCACTGTTAATTATCACAGTTAGTAATCAGGATTAATAATCCGGATAAACAATGACAGTTGATTATTATGGTCAAGAAACACGGATAAAATCGTGATTAATAGTCACAATTAATAATCATGATAAATAATCATTATTATGTTGTATAACTTTGGTTAATAATTGCGATAAATAATCACGGTTAAATATAACAGTTAATAATCACGGTTAAAAAGCACATATAATATTCCTGATCAATAAATTTGGTTAATAATCACCATTTTTAATTACAATTATTATGTCCTTTCGTACATTTTTAGGCCATTATTTTGACAAAACACAACAATGTCTCAATCTTTGCCCCAACACACCAGAGCCACACATTTTCAGATCTAAGCCATCCACATTCATTTCACAGCTCATCTCTGTCTATTTTTCTCTTCTCTGGATTTCCAGCCGACTAACGCTCAAGTCTCCATTAGCTCTTCATCTAATCTCGCCGCTGTCTAGAAGAACCGAAAGTGATATTAAAGAGATCTCATTTGTGATTTTTATCTCCCGTGGGTTGATGAAACGCTTCCGAATTCTTCTTTTCACTTTCCGTGCTGTTTATAGCGGATTTAATCTGCGACAAGCAGACTTCTGTACTTTTCTTCCGAGCGGTATAAAGACTGCATGAATTAATCACATTTAGCGCCGCGATGAAACGCGGACCGGGCCAACTGAGTCCCGAGCAATAAACCCAATGAGAGAAAGAGGAAGGTTTTACATCTTTCATTGACTTTTCAAATGCTTCTTAGTCGGTAGAATCTCACAATTTCACATCCCTGATGGGGACTGTTAGGGATAGCCGGAGGAAGGCGGGCATAAGCGTTTTTCGTAGTTGCGTTTTTGGGCGGGAGAGGAATGCGCTGCAGCATGCTCGCTGGTATTAGCACTTCATTATCCAAAGAGCAAGGGCAGGGAAAGTTAATCTCCATCGTTTCTCAGCACTGTAGTGAGGCTTCATCGGGCTAACCCGAAAAAAACGCGAGCCCTTGAGTCAGGCGCAACACTGCTTAGTCTCCCCTTGCCACTCACTGGGGCTTTCTCTACAAGCTAATTTCCTAATTCCCCCTCGGCTCTTCTTGGAGTGTAAATCAAATGAGATTCAAGACCCGTTTTTCACCCCTACTTTCCTGTTCTCTTGCTTTTACGCATCCCTCCATCCTGCCTTTTGTCTAAATGCTTTTTCGCAAGAGGGGACCAGGTTATTCCGAGAAAAAGACGATACCACACAAACGGCCTCTTTTGTGAAAGGCGGCGTAAATCAGCACCCGCTGTGCAATCTAATAACACGGCGTGGACCCGATATACTGCGGGGATTCGGCGGTCACCCGTGGCTATAATGTCCGTGCACACAAACAGACACAACTGCACACGCACACTGAACTGGCAAAAGTCGTTCCATACGTAACACCCACTTGGCAAGTTTGCAAACTCGGCACAAACTAGCCGATATGGGTTTAACGTTACTATCGTCCGAAAAAAGTGCACCGATTTTTATTTAAGACATTTGGATTGAATTAAAAGATATAGGGAAAAGTTGAGAATAAATATTCGTAATTTCGTATATAACGATAAATATGACAAAACAAATTAAAGGTTTTACGCTTACTTGACGAAAATCGAAATTTCATAACAATTTGGAACTATTTCACTAGTTGGCAAGTTTCTTTAAATTCGTACTATTCGTTTGCATTTTAGTACGATCTGTTTTTCGGCCACTAAAGATTGGGAATGTGGCCGCGCTATTATTTTAAGCTGGTTATTGTACATTTTCAAGATTAACATTCAAAATCGTACGAATAAAACAGTTGCTGGGAGTGCCTGGAAAACGCATTATTTTAGATTTGTATCAGTTCATGCAAATAAACTTCATACTCAAATTAAAAAGTATGAAAAGTAAGAGATAAAAATTCAACGACTAAATTAATTTAAACTCCAAGAATGCCAGTTTCGACTCGGTTAGCTGGCAGGTTGGAGGGTGTGAAGGGGAGGGCAGTGAATTGAGCTCCCAGCATGTGGCCCTCCATCCATCAGACCGCCATCCAAGCGACTCGTCACGTCAGGGCGTGTTGGAGATACGCCATGGGCACAGCGCGAGGCTCCGAGCCCAGGAAAGAGATGGAGAGATTTCTGCGCGCTAGCTTCAGATGGAGGACAGGCTTGAAAGCCTCTGAATGGGTGTTATTTGCTTCGTCAAACTTGTTCCGACCGTGCCGTGTCAATGTTTCTTCTGTCAATGTGTGTGTATGTGGGTCCGTTCTGACATGGCTTTTTAATGCTACACGACGTTTGCCATAAAAACACGCTGGCCACACTTGAGTGCACTAAGAATCTCATTTGCTGACGGCTAAAGCGCGCTTAGATTTGGGCTCCGGCGACAATGCAGGGTAGGTAATTATGGGCGGCGATTGCGATAAGGCTGGAGGGAAGGGTGGCTTACCCTCGCATTTCATCATTCTTTGTGCGGCGGACACCACATACAAAAAACACATTTATGCTATTACAAATATGTAAAACTCTAACCCGTCCTAATGAGTAATCTGTTTCCAGGGGTTGTCCCCACGCCACCCCGAGTCGTTCAACAAATGCTTGTATGTGACGGACACCGGGTCTTTGAATCTCAGCGGTGGAGCCTGTGTAGATAGTAGTTGCACGTAAGGGCTTTTTATAGAGCGGAGCTTTCCTGAAACACTTGTGATTCATAGACCTTTATACATGACTCATGGCCCCAGTACTGACTCACCCTGGAGCGAAGCAGGGCGTTTGTGTGTGTGTGTGTCTGCGGGAGATCCTCGGCCTTCAGCTCGTAAATTGAAGTGACAGAGAGGGTCAGTGGTGATGCTGAAGTGTACTAGCAGGCCTGTGGCTTCAAGCACATCCCTTTTGGCTTGGGGTCGTCACTGTCGTTCTATCTCAGCCTCGATAACTCGCACAGTACAACGCACACATATGCATTTACACGTTTACACAAAATGCCTGCGGGATGATTCTGTCCTAAAATTACTCACCCCCCAGACACATCTCGAACACATCCATATGATGCATAAATCACTGGCGAACTCGTGACCTGCTTTTGGTTCACGCTACCTACATTTCTCACCATAAAAACACGGGGGTGTGCATCTGGGACTCATCTTTATTGAGGAGATAGGGCGAGCCCATGGGACAATTACTGCACAATTATCAGGGGTGATATTTTATCCGAACGGGACCGGCTGCCAGAGACCCCGAGTCGCTTGGCACCACTCGCAGTCAGACTGCCACCAGGCGAGCGCTGTATATCGGTTTACTGAGTCTGGGGGAACCTTATTTAGAGCCGTGTTTGTTTAGGAACTTCAAAAACGAAATGAGTTTTGGTTATACTAAAGAAAAGGAAGAGTGATATTGTTTATGTGATGTTGGTAATATGTTATAAGACAAACCATGTGCATATGAAAGCAAAGGGTCTCGCTGATTGTTTAAAAAACGTAGTTTGAAACTTCCTCGGTTCTTACAATGTTATTTCAGCAAACAAAGACGGAACTGCAACATACTACAACAGACTAAAGGTACCTCAAATAAAATAAAATGAATGTACAAAATGTTGTCTTATTTACAAAAATTAATCCGTTAACTAATAAGGAACGGAAATTGTTCAATTAAATTCCACGCCGGGAAGAATTCTTTCATGCGTAGGTTGGGGGATCGGGTAAGGCGAAGAGGGAACAAACAAAAACTCTTCACACATTTCTGCGCGCGTGCGAAACTCGCACAAACAAGCAGCCGGCGTCCTCGGCTTTTGTGTGTAATTAAATTCAATAAATAAGCAAAGGTGAAGAAATAAATCAAGTGGAAACTGATGAACAACGGGAGATTAAATGCCATTGAGGCGTGCAAACAAATATTTCAATACCGTTTTTTAATAGAGGACGCGCACACGCGCCCGCGTGCCCGCACTCCGCCCTCCCGACACAGCTGTTGAGCACTGCTGCATTTCACATTCACCCAAAATAATAATCACCATCATCATCCGTGGCACCAGAGGCACGACGCACACACACCCGCACCCGAAAAGTGAGTGCGTCATCCCTTTCAAAGCAAGAACACAAGTCTTTATTAATGACTATCGAAGTTGCAATTAACGCTGAATAATACATGAACTACAGCTGTGCAAAGCTGAAAAAAGCTGGTAATTAGGTGCTAAAGAGGAGGAGAAAATGACTCGGTGAATATTAATGAGCTCATTAAAGCAAGGGACTTGAGGACCGCCCATTTAGGCCCTCGGTCGCGATGCTCTCCAAATGCATTGTGAAAGTGCCATTGTTTGGCTGAAAATGACCTCTTAAAAACAACTCGAGACATCGCTAATGGCACATTATCATGACTAATGTGATACAACGTAAGTCAGAGTGAATATATTTTGCAGAGGGGGAACTTTATATTTTATCGAATCTGAATGGCCACGATTGATTTTCCCCCTTGAACACAAAAGACGATATTTAGAAGGTCATGGCGGTACCCATGTCATCTGATCAAATATGGACACAAAACTACTAAGTCGATGGGTCAGGTTTCTGATGTACACCAACATTCTACGAAATATCTTCTTCTGCAATATGGGTCATTTCTGACCGAAAATAAGATCTACCGTCAATGACAGCTTAACAACAGTTTGACAGCAAGAATTTGTCCATTTCTATTACTATCCCTGCCACATGTCCATGCACTACGAGCAGTAAAGGTCTTGATGGGAACAAAACCTAGTGGTGGGCAGCTTTATACAACATTTGATTATTCATGGTGCCCTTATTACAAGGAAAGGTTTTTGGGTCAACCTTGTGTAGGATGGTCTTTACACAACCTTCAAAACTAGACAAGGTCATAACAACAGCGCTTCTGCTAGAGAAATGGCCTATAAATGGTTTATTTTCGTTTTGCTTTTTATTTGCTTTTTATGGGCACTCCTTCTGTACGCCGTACGGCCACTAAAAAAATTAAAAATAGATAAGCCCGTCCCTACACTACATGTTAGGGTCAAGATAATTAACATAAGTCAAAGGAAAAAATAGGAATTAGCATTTGAAAATAAAAAATAAAAACAATTTGGATTTACCCAAGACAGATAAAAACAATATTAATAATAAAATGTTTTATTATTATTATTATCTTTATTATTATTATTATTATTATTATTATTAGTAGTAGTAGTAGTAGTATTAATGTTATTATTATTTTTATTTATTATTATTATATTTTTTTATAAGTAGTGGTAGTAGAATTATTATTGTTATTATTACTATATTTTTTTATTATTATTTGTATTATTATTAGTAGTAGTAGTAGTAGTAGTAGAATAGTAGTAGTAGTAGTAGTAGTAGTAGTAGTAGTAGTAGTAATGTGATTATTATTATTATTAATTTTATTATTATTATTAGTAGTAGTAGTAGTAGTAGAATAGTAGTAGTAGTAGTAGTAGTAGTAGTAATGTGATTATTATTATTATTAATTTTATTATTATTATTATTAGTAGTAGTAGTAGTAGTAGTAGTAGCAGTAGTAATGTGATTATTATTATTATTATTATTATTATTATTATTATTATTATTATTATTATTATTATTATTATTATTATAATAAGCCCCACATTACCACGCACAACATTTTATTCATCTCTTTCTGTGTCACTCTTAAATGTGATTGACGTGGGTATTAATGTGATCCGTTTATTACTTTCGCCTGCGATTGAAACTTCAAGGACAAAATCGCCTTCCCCATGCCTTCGGCGAAAGCGTCTGTCCCCCCCTTTCTCTTTCTAGTCCTAACAGCTGCTCCTTCTACATTATTCCCCTCCCTTTCGTTTGTCTGCCCTTTTCCGATAATCCTCACTCCCACATGCTATAAGTTCCCTTTAGACGCTGCACAGCGGCTTCCGAGTTGTTGTTTGCCTCTGGCTGGCATTTGTCTATTGTTCAAGTTTCCCTCCCCCGGTACAATAAGATAGATTTTGACTCGGCGTGCCAGTTTGTTCAAAAAAGTGTCTGAAGGCTGCGTCGGGTAGTTGACTGGTAATTGGCTTGTCCTTTAAATTGTGCCATTTTGGTGACACTTTTTCGGCATCGACTGCATCGAGTTGCTGCATCCCGTACTGGAACGCTTTGTTTTCTTATTAGAAATAAAGCGGCGTGCTGACAAAATTGCATTGTCATCGACTGGCCTAGTCTAATTTCCAACTCAAATCATCTAAACACCCTTAAAACAGGACATGTTCTCTAGATACACAAATCCGTTTAAAGGTAGGGTTCACCAAAAAAGAAAAAAATATGTTCCAAATCAGTATCCATTTCTTTGTTTTAATGAACACAGAAGGTATTTTAAAAGATTGCTTCAAACCAAACAGTTCTTGGATTCCAAACACTACCATATAAGGAAAAACCTTTTTGATCTATCGAACACAAAATTAGATGTTTTGAAGAATGTAGGACAGCAAAAAGTTCTGGGTTCCTTTAATGGAAGAGTTCACCCGAATAACGGAAGAGTTCACCCAAAAATAAAAAATGATGTCATCGTTTACTTATCTGTGAGTGGTTAAAAACCTGAAGACATTTCCTTGTTCTGATGAACACAGTAGGATACTTGGAAGAATGCGTATGCACAAAACTACTTTTTTGTTGTGTTAAACACAAAATGTGATATTTTGAAAATGTAGGACAGCAAGATATTCCGTGTTAAACACAAATTTAATTTTCCCACTTTGCTAGTGAGTAGGGATCCAAAAAAGGTTAGTTGCCAGAATTCTTTAAAATATATTTCACTTTGTTCAACCAAACAAGAACATGAATACAAATGTGTTTATGTCTCAAAATGAAAAGTTTTACCTACATATTTTTCTGGGAAACAAGTTCTTGTATTTTTCATGATTTCTAAGGACCATGAGCTATATCCTATTGCTGATAGTGGTGACACGAACGCTATGACAAGCGCAGTTCTCCGGCTTATTGCATTAATGAAGTGCACTTTGACCTCCAACACAATGGCCCAGAGCCTAGTAGTCTATTAGCTTTTATTGGGTTGTGCTAAATCATGTCTTGCTCTGGGTCTCTTGCAGATCTAAATCATTGTAATGAAATGCACGATGTCAACCGAGGGCTGAGGTTCATACGGACGGTGTGTGTGTGTGTGTGTGACTGATACGGGACGACATTTATTAATGCCAGATTGATTTCTATGGGAAGAAAATGTTGGTATTTTTCGGTTTAGACATAACTTGACAATGCTGAGAATAAGTGGCCCTTACTATTACAAGCCATGGTAAGCTTGTTGCCGACATACCAGCTAGCGTGATGCCGCTTTATTTTTGTCAACAACCGTTGATGTCCTCCCGACAACATTCAAAGGATGTTGGCATATTGAAATCACGGGGAGAAACACAACAACCCACTTTCTGGCAAATCTCAGATTACAGATTTTAATTTCGGCATTAGCGCAGATTTAAAATTCTGCCAACGGGCTGCCGTGCAGAAAAGAAAGAACAACGATCAAGTCGAAAATATGGATTAACAAAGTCATTAACATGCACGTAATCATTTTATCATGCTTACAAATCACACTTTGAAGATCCAAATCTCTTTTCATCATTCCGACATCAATTTACTTTCAAACAAGGTTTCATTTATTCTCACTATAGACGCTGATAAAGTAATCAATACATGTGCCCATCGCGGCAAATGACAATTCCACAGCTTCAATAAGTAAAATCCACCAGACGGCCGAGCTGAAGCGACTCAAGGTAAGCCAGCGTGGCCTTCAAAGGAGCAGCTTTCAAATATATCTGATTAAAGGTTTGGTTCAAGACAAAAAATCTGCTCGGCTCCATCCAATCTGCTCAGCTGCCAATGTCAACTCCGCTTGAAAAGCAGTGAATCAACACAACACAGATTCACTTAATAACCTTGATCTGTTCAGGCATCCGTCATGTTGAGGTTCTGGCTCAATCACGGCTTTTCCCACAGGGATTTGTTCACCTGCTTACAGACTTCCGAACAGGGTTTCTTGCTGCTTCATCATGTCTCTAATTTGTGCGATTAGCTAAACAAACTCTACGCTTCTCATGGAAAAAATGTAAGGTCAGCCCATGTGTTGGGTATTTTATGTAATGTAATAACATAGATATATGGGAATTGTTCTATACGGTGCACACAAGCAAAATATTTCAGCAATGGTCGAGCTTTGAAAGCATCCCATATATAATAAGGCTCCGATATAAAATTTTAAGAAAATTCAAGGGTAGCATATAAAGACAAAAGCGCCACTTAAGTCACAAAAATGTGGACGTTTAAACAGGTTTCATTGGTCAGAAACGCAGGTAGCTCCACACCAAACATGGCGTGAGCTTGTTCGAGCCAACATTACAACGTTTGTAAATACAGAAGAGCGATAAGGTTCAAATACATATTTGTAGTTGGCGAAACTTATTATGACTTGACTTGGGTTTGTAAAAATTAACAAAACAGCGTTGACAGCAACACAAAGTCTAACAAAGTCGACGAACGTAATTATTGTATACTTAAATTGAAACTGTAAATACGATATAAACGTATATAAATAAAATAAACCTATGTTAAAGTTGCTCTAAATAGAAAAAGAAAAGCCAATTGAAAATTAAATAAAATGTAATCTTAAAAGCGCGAAAAAATACTGAAATTATAAAAGCTCAATCAGCGAACGAAATTCTGAACAAATAAAAATACAAGCTGAAACATTTACTAAAAACTTCGATAACTTATGCATTATTATCAGTTTAACATTATTAGACATTAATGGTTTAAGTTAGCACCTTTGATTGTTACAAATTGAGGTTTAAGTTTAGCATGTAACAAAAAAAGATACTCTGGTATTAAAAGACTTAATACACAATCGCTAGACACATTTGCCGAGCAAAGAAAGCGATCGTTCCTCGGCTAGCTGTTGGGCACTGTCGCTATTACAGTCATTACATCATCATAAACGAGACGTGACGGAACAATAATTGTATCTATTGTATTCAATAAAAACAAGGAATCAGTTACACCGAGGCCAGACACCTTAACTAGCGTGTCACATTCTCCGCGAAGGGAAACATCAATGGTGCTCGAGCGCGAGTCTCGCTGCAAAAACATCATCAAAACAAAGAGATTCCGAAAAATCCCTCGCTGGCCGCCTTAGAGCGGAGAGAAACATCTCACATCTCTGACAGCCTTTGTAAGGGCGGCCTGTCTGTTTGTCGTGCGCAGCGGTTGGGGGAGGTGGGCCGGCTTACGTCAGCTAGCATGCGGCTGCTTCGAGCATCTCTGAAGTCGGCTTCAAAGGCATGTTTTGGCAGGAGCTTTCCTACCGTTACACGCTGGCCCACTGCTGCTTTCCCCGTGAGGAACGAGAGACAAGCAGCAAGAGTAAAAGCGAGATAGAATGAGATTGAACGTTTTTAGGATGTGTTCATTACCTAAAGTTGAAACACAATTGAAACATTTCAGGGACGGGAAACGAATGAAGTTGAATCATTTTGGTGATTTTGGTGTTTTGTATGATTCAGTTTGCCACGTATTTTGACTTATCGCTATGAAAACAAACAAAACTAGCCGTTTTTAGTGATGCTCCCGTTGTTATCCACCTTCCTACGTTTGATGAACACCCTCGATTCGTACAAAAAAATGGCGAAGATCTCGCATAGACTGGCGATGGATGAATGAAATATCAAACGACGAGTAAAAACTCATCCGTGTATCACTCGACACATGTTTACGAGCTTAGACAATGCCTAGCGACCGAATGGATCACCCTAGCAGACAGCCCTAACACCCTAGCGGCACCTAGCTATCAGTTGAAATATTCGATCATTAAACATGACTACGTGGCAACCAGCAACAACATTCTAGAAACACCTAGCGACCAATCAAAATACCCCAAATATAGACTTGCTAACATTCGACCACGTTTACTTGCACTAGCATTATGCTAAAACGTGTTAGCTTCACGTTAGCATTTGAGGTTTGCTCATGAAAACAACACGATTTCTACTTTTTCGCAAAAGAAAAGGAGCTACGAATTGAAGCTAGAACGAAGAAACAGTTCTCAGCTAACGTTCCATTTTGATTTGATTTCTTCTCGAAATGTCGTTCTTAATTTTAATCTACAACCCAAAAGTACGATTTGAAACTCCGCGGACGTACGAATTCGACAAACGGAACTGGCCTTCACTTTTACATCACGGCACTATATATATTTCTGCGCGAGGCTGCAGGTTGGCGCGGTTGGGCGGATATTTAAGGGGGTCACGTAGGAGTGATGGATTAAAATATCTGTACCGAATGAACCCTATGTGGACACAGCTGTCTCAGCCAGAATGAAAGTCATTGCTCAGAGGGCCGGTGACTGAGCAGCGCGGTGCTGAAAGTCTTAATGGAACCAGCAATCCCTTCGGTCCCGCCAACGTTCCCCCCTTTGTCCTCCTTTCCTCTCTAACCGTTGGACTGTTCATCATCATGCAAGTTCCTGCGAGACGAAATGATGATAAAAGGAAAACCGAGGAAATCCAATGGATCATTTTTGTTCATGTTCTAGAACTTTGTTTGAGATTGTATTGGAGGTTATATAAAAGTTTTACACGGGGATAGCGTCTAGCGTGAAAATAAACGTAACCCAACTTCCGAATTCGTGGTGCCAATCAAGAACCATTGGTTTAAGCTTATCCCCCCCTAAAGATTTGCTAAAAGCAAAACAGATACAAAACATCGGAAGACCCCGTGTAGCTTCCAGCCCGTTTACCGCCAGTTGGAAGCCACAACAAAGGCAAGACAGGCCCAGCTGAGACTTCATCTCTCCGTCTCCATCTCTCATACTTCATATTCCTTCTCTTTATCTCCTCGGAGGCGCGCTCAACCCTCTCCTCCCCCTCCTAATTTGTTCGTGTTCCCTTTCTTATTCCACACAACTTCTCTTTCATGCTTGTTTCTTGGCTCCCTTCGCCCCTCTGCCTCTCTCTTTTCTTTTCATATTTCTCCTTGCGCTCCACATTTTTTCCCTTCTTTATCTCCGCTTCATACGGAATAACCGCGCTTGGGTGATGATAATGAGGTTGTTCATCTGGAACTTCAAACCCGAGTCTCTCCGCCCGATTCAGAAACAAATCTACTCCCGGAACAAATATTTTGACAAACAGACTCGGAGGCGAGAGTAGGTGTGTGCAATTATTTTGTTTTCAGATTCACGCATCAACAAATCAGTAAAATGTACGCGATAAGGAATAAAGACGGTACTAGTTTGCTTGTCAGTAATGCAATGGTTTAGCCAAATGACGTAAGCCTGCGTAAAACTCACCCATGTTATTTCTACATGTCATTTTATTTTGTCTATATGATCATTTCGGAATAATTATGTTTTTGACTTTAATAACTTAAAAAAAAAAAAAAAAAAAATATATATATATATATATATATATATATATATAATAAGGTGTAAAAATATATACACAGTATATTATGAAATAATTGTGGAGATTTTTGACACTGTCCGCATTTCTTATGAAACATTTACGCATTTCTGCCAAATTTTAAAATTAAAAAATACGGTGAATTACACGTTAATCTGATATATTATCGGTGTAAACTAGGAACATAATATTAAATGTAGCTATATAGAATTATATCGTATCGCAGAAATACTTTAGGTGTCGACAAAGTTAAAAAAACTTATTGCGTCGATCGTGGAAAATCGCTACTGCGTAATATCGTGATAAACTGCGATTTAACTCGCTAGTTTACGAACTGTTGGATCACAGGAACCGGGGTTCGAGTCCAACCCATGTCATGTCCAGATCCCATACCCCTCTTGACCTTGTCCTTGGCCAACATGAGCAAACCCCCCAAAAAATACAGATACAACCCAAACTTAATCATGATGTGCCCCTCCCTGTGAAAACCAGGCTAAAGTCGGAACATCTAAATCTGAGAAAACGTGAATTAAAATTTGGTGTTACCTATTCATATCACAATCATTTCAATCTATGACATGGTCTTACTCCTTTTATCTTAAAGAATATCAATGTTATATTCTCACTGTTTGTTTTGAATGGTTTTATGTATAAATGACAAAATAACGACTTAAGCTGGTATTTCACAGGCCTGGTAACATGGCAATAAAACTACATTATGTAATTTTCCCCAGCACAGAGTCGATGTGGAAAGTTAATTAAAACGGAAGTTTTTTCATGCCAGTTCTACTATTTCAGTATACAGTATTTCCCCAGCTTGGCATGTTTAAACTTAATTGAAGATCTACAGTATGGGTCGAAACTAAAGCATGCTCCCATTCACCTTAATGCTTCTTGACGGATGTTGCCATGATCCCTTCGTTCAACAAAGTATTGGTAACCAAATGTCATGTGACTATGCAAAACTAGCCAAAATAATACATTTCAATGCCATTTTAACAAACTGGGAGTCAGTACTGGGCAATAACGCGGACACGTCTCTCTATCTCGTGCTCATCCCGGTTGTAATCATTTCTCTTGTTTGGCCGTCGACCGCTGGATTCCTCGGCGTGTTTGCGAGGCTGCCGGGAGGCCGTGGCAGACGCGGTCTGCTCCTGCAATGGGGAAGCTGTAGAAATGAGCCGGTGTGCTGTGCTGTACTTTAAGGTAGTTCATCTCTGCAATGAATAGTCCCCTATGGGCCGGATGCTTAATGGCATTTATTAATAGAAGCATGCAGCCAGTAGTTTGGGCCAGAGCCCTCCGAGAGCCCTTTATTAAAGTGTCTGGACATAAAGAGAGAGGGCGAGGAAGACACAGAGAGAGAGAGAGAGAGAGAGAGAGAGAGAGAGAGAGAGAGAGAGAGAGAGAGAGAGAGAGAGAGAGAGAGAGAGAGAGAGAAACTGCAAATGTGCAAGTATATTGATTGTTCAGTAGGGGAGAGAGTGTGTAGATCATAGTGTGTGTATTGGTGTGTATGAGAGAGAAAGAGAGAGAGTAGGAAAAGGAGATTGGAGAGACAGCCCCAAGCATTGATAGTGACATAGATTAAGGTACACTAAAGCTTAACTGTCATTCCTACTGATTTTACTAATTGCCTGCGGGACGCTGGTCCGAATTTCCAAAGTTGGAGAGCTAACCGAGCCGTAACTTAGCGAACGAAACGTATCGTCGCGTAACCTGACCACCGTGGATAAAGTCAAGGTTTTGAAGGTTATGCTTGCTCCTGTTAAACGTTAAAGAATGTTAAAGAATTTGTGAACTTTTTACGAGCAGACTTTGAAACTGTAGCTGTCCGCTGTGGTGACCTCTATGCACGAAAGGGTTCATACGTCACAAATAAAATTGCAAAACTAGAATTTGCTTTTTCTAATACACAAAAGATGTATTTTTAAATATTAAAGCTTACCATTTTTCTTCGCTACAGCAACAAAACAAATGTATCTTGAGTAAGCAAGTTGTATTGTCTTTTGAATTTAAGACAACGATATAAATATTTTTGTAGGGTTGCAGGAAATTTTAAAATAGAAGCATGCGATTGCAGACCAATAATGCAACGTTTGTGCGTAAACTATCCCGCCACAAGGGTTGGTGTGGAAAATACTTGCGGTTAAGCTAGTGAGATTCAAACAAGTCGAAAAAATCGCTTAACTAACTAAGAATGAAAGTAGATGGACTGCATAAGAAAACTGTCCGTAAAATTGGCCTTTTATGAAAATACCTGCCAATGCATCCATGCTTATCCCCTAAAGTTGGTAACTTCATAATTTGATAACTTTCTAACTTTCGTAAGAAAACTGTCCGTAAAAGTAGACTTTTACGATAATACCTGCTATTGCATCTTTGCTAATCCCCTAAACTTCGTTACTTCAAAATTTGAAACCTTTCATAAGAAAATTGTCTGTAAAAGCGGACTTTTACAGCAAAACTTGTTATTGCATCTATGCTAATCCACTTAATTTCGTAACTTCATAGTTAAATAACTTTCGTTATTTTATGAACTTGCATGTTTTTGGGAATTTGTCAAATTTTAATCGTATGTTTTGATACGATTCGTTTATTACGTCTGTGTCCTTTTACTACTATTCTTATGCTAACGTATGAGTCATATAGTATAAAGTCATACGAAATAGTTAGCGCATTAAACTTACGAATATTCAAGAGATCGGACTTGTTTTTCAGAAATCTTGTATCAAACATGTCTCATTAGAAGTTCTATATATTGTATATATCCAATTACGAATACACTGTAGTTATAAAACAACTAAATAATTGATAAAATGTCTCTTACCTGATATGCAGAACAGGGAAGCCATTTCGAAAACATGCAAGAAAGAGAAAGCACAAAATAAGTGATACGTTTAAAAAAACAGTTCAAAGCCTTTTCAGGCTTTGGCAAGATATCACAGAGTAAATAACGGAATTTAAAAACGGAATATGCTTATGCCTGCTGTGACATCACTTTGCGTTCCTTTAATAGGTGCCAAAATAGAATGCCACTGTTGTTTGGGAAGATCTAAGCTAGTAAACCCTGGAACGGATAACTGTTTGATGTACAGGCCCTAAATAAATCTAAACCGGATTGCAATTATATGGAATCGGATGTGTTCACCACCTCTGTCTCTCTTTTAAGGTCCAAGTGCGTTATTACCTCATCAATATTCATTGACACACCCCCTCCCCGTTTGACCCACCCACCTCTGCCCCGCCCACCTTCTTGCAAGGCCATCTGCATTAGACCGAGTCAAGCTGTGTTTCTCTCTCGGAGCCTTCCATACTTTCAGCACGCCGCCAGTTCCCTACGTTCTCATCCAAGGCAACCTACACTTGGCACGGCAGGCGGAGAAAACACACAGCTTGCGTCTCGGTGTTCAATCTCTCTCGCTCCCACCACCAGTGCAGAAAATAATGTGCGCCAGAGATGATTTTCATACCCCTCGCCCCTGCTTAATGTTATGGAAACTGAGAGGAGATTGTAGCGGCCCGGATAATACAATGGGGCGTTTTTATAAAATATAGACACTGTGAAGGAGCTTTTGATGTATGCTATTGCATTCAGAGAATGGCGCGACCGGTAAAATATTCTTGGCACCTCAGGCTCGTAAAAAAGTAAGTAAGTGTGCTTGAGTGGCAGCACAGGGTTGCGATATGCACTTTTTAGTAAAAGTAATCAATAAAATGCATTGAGGGTGATGTGGTAATCCAACATCAAAATTCACTTAGTTAAGGTGGAAAATGTCTTGATTTACTTCAACCTTTATAACTTTCTTTCGTACTCAGCACACCAGAGAACATATTTTGAAGAATGCGCACACGCTTTGATTTCATCCAGGATATATTCATCTCAGCCTTTTGAAATTCGTTTCATGACCCACATTCCTTCACCTCGCTGAGCTCCAGTAATGTACCTGAAAATGCATATTTAGTGGGCTGCAGTGCGGTTACGCTGAACTTCATAAAGAGGTAAGATGGAAAACTCCAGTGTGTTTATCTCAGAGCAAACCTCTCACACTCTATAAAGTTTCATTAGGCCATGTTGAGATTCATCCGAAGCAGTTTATCTGTGGTTTACTGAATGGGCTCGGCTGTGTGAACAACATTAAAAAGTTTGACCTCTGAGGCGCACTGTCGCATTTCTGCAACATTCAGCAAAACGCACGCATTGTTAAAATGCGAGAACTTCACTATTAGTGAATAAAATAAAAGTATTTCAGGTCAAACGCCTGATTAGAAGAGTGTTGGATGGGATTAAAAATGCTTAACATGGTGAGACGAGGACTGTTTCATGTGACATTGGCATGCTGGTGGATTGTTGAAATCAACCAGCCTATGTTAAAGAGTGTGGGAGGGTGTTTCTACACCCAACAATAAAAGTTTAATGCTTATTGTTTGAAGCGTGTTTCTAAATCACACAACATATATTTTGAGAAATGTTTCAGTGGTTACAAACATTCTTGAAATGCCTTTTTTTGTGTTCTACAGAAGAATGTTCTACAGGTTTAGAATGAAATCAGAGTAAAAAATAAAATGACAATCATATCATAATTTACACATTCTCTTATCATATCAAATCTGTTTGACTTTCTTTCTTTTGAGAATACAAAAGAGGATATTTTAAAGAATAAATAGCAGTGGGACAAGCGCACTTTGATTAAGCTTGTCCAAGCCATGTTAATAAATCTTCCTTCTGTGAACACTAAGAAGATATATTGAGAAATGTCTCAGTGGTTACCAATATTCTTCAAAATATCATTTTGTGATCTGCAAAAGAAAGTCATACATAAAAATTCTGTCATAGTTTACTCATCCTCTTTTCATCATGTCAAACCAGTGTGACTTTCTTTCTTCTGCAGTTCGCAAATAAAGATACTTTGAAGTACGCACAGCAGTGGCACACACACGCTTTGACTTCACGCTTTGATTTAAATATAAAAATATTTTTCAAACCATGTTTAAGTCAGATATTCTTCTTTGAAATACAAAGAAGATAGGTTAACAGATTTCTCAGATGTTACAAACGTTATTTTCTGAAGAATGCATAAAACATTGGCACAATAAAATATTATTCAAACAATATATGAATCTTTCTTCAACAAAAAAGACAGTTTAAGAAAAGTCTTAGAGGTTACAAACATTCTTCAAAATAACTTTTTGTTCTACAGAAGGAAAGCTTACAGGTTTGGAATGACATCAGGGTAAAATGGAATGACATTCACCAAAAAGGAAAAATCTGTCATTCTTTCTTATCCTCTTGTCATGTCAAACCTGTTTGACTTTCTTCTGCAGAACACAAAACGCACAACAGTGGCACACAGATGGTTTGACTTTTTTGACCCAAAAAGTACAAATTATTTTTCAAACCACGTTCTTCCATGAAGAACAAAAAGATATCTTGAGAAATGTCTCATACTTCTCAAATCCTCTTTTTGATCTGCAGAGGAAAGTCAGACAGTTTTGAAATGACAACAGTGTAAGTAAATATTAAGTATTTACAATTTTTACAATGTTCTCCTTTTTTACATCAAATTAAGCGAAAAAATTGACTGCACAATGGAAGTCTATTAATTGCCAGAAAGGGCAGAAAGTCTTTAACATTACAGAAAGAGACACTGCATTTCAGCACCGGACAGCTCCCGACCCCTTTGGTCTTGACTGTAAAACTCAATAGTTTCCTTCAAGAAATAGACTCAACTGACAACACTTCCCTAGTCTACCGCATGTGCTCGGCCTGAAGCAAGAGTGTGCCGGAATGATAAATAAACAAGCGTTTTCTTTTTTCAAAGGCTGCAGGAAGTAAATCTCAGCTGGTGGGGAGGGGGTGAGAAAATAAGACTCGGGGATATTGGAACGGGTTTTCAGCTGTGCGCAAAATGAGTCGGAAGATGAACCCAAAGTTTTGGGGGGGATGATGCAAGAGCTGGCTTTTTTGGGTTGGGGGGGACTCCGTTGGTTGCGTGACGCCTCTAGATAGTTCTATATAAGGCAAACATTTAAGTGACTTTGAACAAGTGAGAAGAAACAGAATTATGTGTTTTGCTATTTTCTATTTCATTTCCATCTCATATTTGGGCCAATAATTGTCATCTGCATGATCCATCCGAGCATTTTAAATAGGGACGCACACTTACGCACAAACCTCTGACATTTTAATCATAGACATGAGCGCTCCACAAAGCTCAATCACTTGGGAGATAATTTGGGTCTCCACTTCAATCATTGGCCCTTGCAATCGCATCATCTCGTCCTGCGGTCTCCTCTCTACCCGCATCCTCACTTTTGTCTCGGGCTCACTCCCAAACAAAGACCTCTTTCATTTCCAAGACGCCCCATTGTCCACAAGCGCCAAATCAGGGTCATGGGATCGCCTGTAATTTGTGTTATTTTAATCAGTCTTAATCAATCTTGTACAAACGTTAGCTGTAAAATCTCACACCTCTTTTAAATGCCAATGTAATTGCGTCGGACGGCGAGGCCGTGTTCAATAAAAATTTGATTAGCGCTTTACGATATTGAAGGTTTGCTATGGAACTAGAGCGGAATGTTAGAGGTGCAAAGAGAAGGAAGCTGAAATGTCACTGTATGTACTTAGACTTCTGAAGAATTTATTCAATTATAAATGTTTTGTGCCGTGGTGCTGGCAGGTGTTGGAAATGAATCGTTCTTCTGAGTCAATTCTTTCTCAACAAGTCATTCGAGCTCGAGTGATTTGTCCTGGAATCTGCATGAACGGTTCATTAGCAAATCAACTTCAGAAAACATTACTTGTCACATTACAGCGGTTGGATGGTTAATCGTTGTCTTCAAAAGCCAATTTTGTGTAAAGTTTTTTGCGACTTATATTCCTTATACTTGTGGCACCTTCTAAACGGGTATTTGTCTTTCTTGTACTGTTTAGTACAAAAACATGAAACTCAGGGTTACGTGGGTTTGACATTTTTCTTGCCTTTATAACTTTATAAAATTTTTTCAACATCACATTTGAGTGTGTTCTCAACCTGGAAGCCAAGAACTGTTGAGCACATGGGATGTTTAGAAATACATTTTAAGTTTTTTGAGTGTTTCTCAAAATTGATTCTGAATTTATTTTGAAATTGGCCAAAGAACCTTCTAAGAAACACTGAAGTTAACACAGTTAGCAATCCTCTCTTAACATGTTTTCTATTTTAATCAATATTTGGAAAAAGAGATGGAAAAATAAGTTCTAAGCTATGTCTAAAACGGCTCACTAGTTCACTCATTCCTATAAAGGGAACGACGGCCGAGTGGACGAAAAGAAGTGAACGAAAACAAGTGAGCAAATTCAAAAGCTAACTTGACAAACATGAGCCAGAGTCCACGGACAATTTCGTCATTAACATGCGTTCACGGATCTGTAATACTGGATTGTTTTTGCTTTATCAATGTGACCGTTCACTGTCACGTCTGTCGTATGATTTCATGTTAAGAAAAAGGAAAAAATCACCTGTCATGTTTTACAAAATGATTGTCACTTTCATTTGTTCATAAAATCGAAATTTGTATATAAACATAATAAAAAATAATATAAATAACAATCAACCTAATACGTTATTTGAACATTCATGATTTTAAATTTCACACTGCGAGTATCCAGTTTCTAACGCCGCTTTACTTTTTCTGCTACCTACACTTTTATAATACAATTTACACAAAAATGAACAAATTCATATTAATTAAATATACTGTTTAAATGTAAGTAAAAAATACAAATTATTCAGAAAATATTACAATTTAAATTAGGGTATATATATCAAAATATGTACTTTATATGTAAAAAGATTTTTATTAAATTAACTTTAATTATATTTGTACATTTTAATGAATTGTTAAAATTTTAATCAAATCTTTTTACACTTAACATAATTGATTGATTTTGTCATATTAACACGATAATTATATGTGTGTTTTGTTGTGTGGTGGGTAACCGAGTTGACAATCTGTTTTATGAACACATAAAATAAGAAATATCACAAAGAAAAACCCTTTAAAATGTTTTATGTAATCTGAATGAGGACAAAACTATAAAAAATCTTATATTGAGGTTATTTTTATGTTTAACTAGAATGGGAAGTTCTTCATACACAACCTCTTCTTATAATAAATCTACGGCCTTTTCACCATGTAGTGATGCATTTGGAGAAACGGTATATTAACTTTAAAAATAAGTACTGATGGGTTATATTGATGACTATGTATTGCAAATGGATCCAATGATCACTGCAATAAAAACTATTCAAATCACAGTTGCGTCTGCCATACATTTTGCATACATTAAAGTCCTTGAAAAGCCCAGAAATAGACAGAAAGATGAAGCCGTGTGTAAAACGGGAGTGATAAGCAGCTGTTCAGACTGGCGGAGAGTTGAAATTCTCCAATGATGCTTTCAGATGTGACACCACGCTCGCAGGCAAAAGCTCGACCCCCCACCGCACGTATGTGTATGCGCACACCAAAAATAGAGATCTAGATGCACGTAAAGCATACAGCCTGCTGCACACGCTCCACACTCTTCTATACGTCCTTCTCTCTTCTCCTATATATGACAGATCCGAGCAGAGAGAGACGTTAACAGCGTGCAGAAGGATCAATCTAAATGATCTATGAAAGATATTAGTGATGACGTTTATGAATAGTTCATGAAACCCAGAGAAAACCATCATGCATTTTATATAGGGAAATGAGTCAAGAATATAAAACAAACAGCATTCAATTTTGAAAGAGAGACATCCGTGTTGGAACGAGACACTTGGTGCCCGGTAATGACAGTATTTGCCAGCTACGTTTGGACAACACAGGAGCTAATGCAAATAAGCTTTTTTATTCTTATTCTTCAACAAAACTAAAAGCAAAAGTTACAACCTGTCATCTTAAACTCAGTTGCGGGTTCCATATGCTGTAATAGACCTTTTAATGAAACATTCCTGACAAGCTTCTCTTCTATTGAAATGTGCACTCTCAAGGTAATTCTATAAAGTTCCCAACCTTTGAAAGCTTTTATTTTCAACCCAACCATTTACATAACAGCAAAATCTCTGTTTTTCCACTTAAACCGTGACAGGTGAGCGACTATAAAAAGCAGACCGAGGCGCGCACAGATGGCTCAGCAGAAACCAAAATCAAAATCCAAGAGACAAAAATGCTACGTTTCATCCTTCCCCATGCCTCTTCCTGATATCGATAAGCCTTGTCAGCTTTTATTTGGTATATTCCGTGTGATCTACGACATGCATTTGGAAAGTGTGACAATCGACTGAGTTCAAGCACATATTTATCAAAATGTGCATTACCAAGGCTTATGATCAAACACTCATTGTTGTAAACAGGTTTATCTGGTTTCAGATTTTTTTACCTTTGTCTTGTATTTGTACCTGAGCAACATGGTTCACATTTTTAAAACATTTTGGGTATACACCCGATATGAATGCCAAGAACTGGTGGGAACATGGTATGTGCAAAATTTAAATTTGCGACAATAATAACCGTGTAACACTGTTGACGGTAATCCAGTCTTCCCATGTTTGCCATTTTAACCATTTAACCATTTTAAAATAATTTTTTATTCACACTCTTCGATGACTTCGCAATAAGCAAACTATTTGAGATTGGGACAATCCATTCCTTCTTCTGTGGTACTGAGAGGTAAACAAAGTTGACAGCCGCTTCTTGTGAAATAGAGAAAAATCATTTATTTTTTATGTTACTTACTGGTTCATAGAGTTGAAAGTCAAATTTTGGGAGATTGGGACAATCCATTCCTTTTTTGTTACTTAGTGGGTAACAGAGTTGACAGTCAAATAATTGGATATTGTGACGATTCCTTCTTTTCTGTTACTTATTGGGTAACAGAGTAGAAAGTCAAATTTTGGTAGATTGGGACAATCCATCCATTTTTTTGGTACTTTGTGGGCAACAGTTGATGTCAAATAATCATAGATTGTGACAATCCCTTCTATTTGTTACTTAGTGGGTAACAGAGTTGACAGTCAAATTATGTGAGATTTCGACAATCCCTTCTTTTCTGTTTCTAAGTGGGTAACATAATTGAAAGTCAACTTTTTGGAGATTGGGACAATCCATTCATCTTTTGGTAATTTGTGGGTAAAAGTTGACAGTCAAATCCTCATAGATTGTGACAATCCCTTCTATTGGTTACTTAGTGGGTAACAGAGTTGACAGTCAAATTTTGGGCGATTGGGACAATCCATTCCTTTTTTTTGTTACTTAGTGGGTAACAGAGTTGAAAGTCAAATGATGTTAGATTTAGACAATCCATTCCTTTTTTACTTGAAGAGAGTTGAATATCAGAATATAAAACTAAACACATAAAAACACATAAATGTTACATTCATTCTTCCGCATTCAACTTTTTGATATCGATTCACGTTTCAAGTTGAAAATTTAGTTAATTCAGTTCGATCTACTATGCACTTACTAAATATGACGACAGACTGAGTTCATATCTATTGAAATCGTTGAATTTCCAAAGCTAACACTAAACAGCGAATTTCAAATGTAACACTAATAATACAAATAACTATTCCACATCCCAGTGGCATTCTCTAGGTCGTGAAGAGCTTTGTATTCAAATAGCACCTGTTGGAAATAAGCACATCCAGGCCCGAGAATAATTACAGTGATTTGCGTGAACGGGAGGAGTGCGCGTTGTAATTGCAGTGTGTTGCACAAGCAGCGCGAACCCGGCCTTGCAATCTCGCCCCGCGGAGTTCAGAGCCTCGCCGGCCGGGCTGAGCAGCATCAAAAGAGGGCACGTATACCAACGGTAATTAAGTCTCTGTTTCCATGGCAACGTGTAGACCAGGGGAGAGCACGCGGGTCTGATTCTGTCGCTTATTAGGGCCGGGTAAGACGAACGCAAATATGTTGATAAAAAATCAGACGCTTAATGATTCACGTGAAAGCCGGCCTCTGATGCAATACGACAGAACGCATGAATAACAAGCTCCCGCTCCAGTTTTTTTTCCATCGGTGGCCATTACAAATGATGTTATTTAGCAAGTGTCTAAACCTACACCCGCGGGATGCGGTGGTTGATGGGAGAGAATGTATAATATTACAAGAGGCATTAGCGCGGTGTAAAGGCCTGATGATTGGTGTTAAGGTTTCATTACATGAAGTGAGTAATTGCTTGTCACTCGGAGCTGGCACGTCCCACAACCATCTTTACGTCGGTATCATCAATCAGCCGTTAAACTGCTGACGAGTCGGTCTCCGCTTTAAGAGCAGAGACCCGGTGTTTGCTTCGTTGGTCTGAAGTATCTGGAGAAGTTCTAACCGACTGGAGAATACTTGGTTTTAAGATAGCTTTCCCAAAAAGTGGGCCTGTCCGATCTGTTGGATTGCCATGAAAAATTTATATAGGTGGTACGTAATAAAGTTATGTCAGCATAATATATTCATGTTGAAAAAGAAAATTTTAAGCTTGTAAAATACATGATTTTCACATATCTAGTTAATATAACACAGGTCTTTTTTATAACTCAAAATATAAAAAACTTCTGTTAATCTCAAAGAACAATAAATATAAAACAGCACAGATTATTTGTTTCTTTTATCTAGAAGACATATGAAACAATGGTCAAAACGATTAATCGTGATTAACCATCAAATAAAAGTCATATATTATATTTTTCTAAATATTTAGATGTATTTCACAGAAAATCTATTAAATGTAATAATTATTGAATATATTTGCATGTATGTGTATGTACTCATGAATAGAAAATGAATATGCACAATCCACAGACGTATGTAATGTAATTGTTTTTGTAATGAATAGTTTTGACAGCCATGAAACAACATTCTATTAATAAAACTATCCTTAAAATGTCTTACGCAAAGCATGTTGGGATCTATAAATCTATAAAACTATAAAAGCATTTTAAATTTAATACCATTCCTATGAATGACCAAAAGGATCCCCCAAATTTACTTGTTTAAATTGATAAAAAAGGGTTGAATACAAATTCATAAATATGATTGAAAAGAATTATTAGAAGCTATTTTGTAAAATGGCGAATTCGTCCGAGAAATTATCGTTCCATTTGTTTTAATAGGTGTGAACAACACTTAAAGGTACAGTACACCCAAAAAACCCCACGTCATTTAGTCACCTTCATGTCACAAAAAGGAATATATTTTGAGAAATGTCTTTATGGTTTTGTGTTCATACATTGGAGGTCAATGAGTTCCAGTGTTGCTTGGTTACAAACATTCTTCCAAATAACTTTAGTTGGGTTCTGCAGAAGAACGAAAGTCATACAAGAATATTCATGTTCGTATGATCTCTTTAAGTCTCTTTGAATAGCCTTGTTTAACAATCCAATCTCAGGCTATGTTAAAACCCTTTAATAGAGTAACTTCAATATGAATCCTTAAATGACAAAGAAAAAAGTGTTTGAAAACAGTTTAATGCGTTAAGAATCTAGTCCTTGTCAATGGCGCCTTGGGAACAAAGCCACGTTAAACTGAAATCTATTTAAAGGTCTGAATAGTAATGAAGTAAAACACCGGCCTATCCAGGATAATAATCATCAAGAAACAGTGCCAGCTTTTCCAGCATTACCCGTATTTGAAGTCTCAGGTCATGTACACTATTACTGACGCAAGTGCATTCAGGACAAAATGATGATGTCAGGAGAAAAATGTGTGATGTTGATAATAACCTGTAAATATACATTTTCATACCAACCTGCCTATCCATTTCTGCCAACTTAATTTCTAGCATGAGAGGAGCGGCGGGTGTGTGGCCGGTGTCTCCTTGCGGGGTAAACAGTGGTCGGGCGGCGGCGATGGGAGATCAATAGCTTAATGGAATTAGCCGGGCTTCTGTCAATCATATTTACAGCGGCTTTGCTTCTCAGCACCGAGCCTGCTCAATATTTAAAGCCAGCGCCTCTGAACCACTTAAGTCGGCAGCTGCTGTCCGAGTTGGTTCAAAGTGTGTGTTGCTTTTTTTAATACGGACGAAAATGCAATTTGCACACGTGCACCTGCACAAACACGCTTGCGGGTTCCCAACACAACCCGTAACTTCGTTTTCCTCGCTTTCTGCAGCCTCGCATATTTCGAACCATTCCAATACGTCATATCTGCAAGTAAGTGATGCCACCTTTCAACCCGCATCTCTGTCGACAAGGGGTGGGGTCAAAGTCAGCAAAGCCCCAGGGGACCCCGAGGGGCCTAAAGGGAGCGTCCAAAACGCAGGGGCAAATCTGGGCAGGGCAGGCGCACAGAATCCTGTGTCTGGGCCGATTACGGACACAGAGCAGATGCCCACCTGCTCCCGCTGAACCTGGACTATCGGCGGGCACCCGGGGTCGCCCTGGGGCGCCTTAATACGCCCGTTCCATCTGTCGCTTGGAGAAGTGAAGGGCAGACGCAGCCAAGAGCACAAGCGTTCCTCCAAATTCTCTCCCATTCCGAGAATTCGGGTCTGAAGGATAGATGGTTTTGTATTATAGTCGGCGTGTGCCGGCTCATTGTGTCCCAGCTGACAAACTGACATTGAAAGTACTAATATAACAAGGGAAATGATGACAAAGCCTTCTTGTCTATGCCGATGCAGCTCAATCTTTCTATTAAACAAAGACGGCGCGTCTGGAATGCCGTGTCCTGCGGTGCAAATACATGATAGAATAAAAAAGGCAGGAGGGGGGGAAGTCAGCGGGGAGCGGGAGGTTTGCATAGTAAATAAACAAAGATGTTTAGTTCTGAATGTACATGGTTACACAAGGCTCTGTTTCCAAAAATGTGTCCACTAGGCATTCAATAACCAGCTTGTCATTGGGGTTCCGGTAACTGAAAGAAAGACATTTAGAAGAATGTTTGCAATAGAGATTTCTGGGCCACCGTTTGCTTTCCTAGATGAATCAAAATGTTGCATTCAAAAAACATTTTTACTACCATGGTGGTCAATAGTGTCATAGATTTCTTAGTTGCAAACGTTCTATCAAATATCCTCGTTTTTGAAATGTAAAAAACAAAGGAGTTAAGACCTTTTTCACACCTATAAGCCTCGACAATGCTGAACAATAACATTACGTTTCTTCTAAACTTGCATGCCAGCGTTTCACGTATTTAACGCTCGGGCCCTTTAACTGTAAATGAATCTAGAGTTTAAGCATTAGGAAAAATCCCTCGATGGCTTCCTTTACTCGGCAGAACACAGATATTTTAAAGAATGACGGTCACCGACGACACCCGTTGACTGTAGTTTCGTGTTCGTAAAACAGACGTTAATGGGTATCGCCATTGTTTGGTGGTCAGCATTCTTCAAAATATATTCTTTGCGTTCGCTGGAGGAACGAAGGTGGTACAGGTTTGAAATGAATAGAGGATTAGTAAATGGGACAAACTTTCATTTTTGGCCGAACTGTCCCTTTAAAAGTTACTCCGTGTATTTATCATAACCGTGTTGTGAATGTTGTTCTATAATGATTAATAGAGTAATTTATTTGTAAATTAAAGTTAATAGCTAGTTCTCCTCTATGTAAAATGACTGACAGCCCCAGTCCCCATTACTTTCAATGAAATAAAGAAACGTCAACATTTATAAGAAATTGTGAACGTATTTATGGGCGAATAAATGAGTTTTTATCACTTTAACGCAAACTAAGTAATTGTACACTTTTTGGAATTTGGAACACTTGCGCATCCTTTACCCTCCAGCACGTCGCTCTCTGTCTTTCATTGCTGGTCATAAATGATTATTATCAGTTCAAAGGCTCTCTTTATTCTAATTGCCTTGTAAATAAACTTGCCTGTCATTATTTCTCAAGCCAATTACATGCTGTCTAATAGCGATGCTTAATTAGCACACACTCTGCCGGAAAAGAGTGCGGGCGAGAAAGACAAAAGAGGTGAAATGAATGGAAGTGCAAGAAGAATGTTGGTAGGGAGGCTGAGCGGCATTCGGCGTCTAATTACACAGTCGTCAGTATTTCTCAGCGAGCACAATGCCCTCTAGTCATCCCAGCCCCTCCCCTGGCTCTCTCGGGTGCCGTTCAACAATGGCCCCCTCTCCATGGGGTCTGACCCACGGGCCCTAACAGCAGGTTGGCAAGCCTGGCATTACAGGAAATGCAAAAACAATATTTGCGTTGGTCCTTTTTTTGTCCGAGACGGATTTCCTGCTGTCAATCTATGTCTTGGTCTTTCATCGCCGACAAAAGGGAAGCACAAAGTATCCTTTATGATGACAATATGGCCAAAGATATTTTAAAGACAGACCCTGATTGACAATTTCTCAAAATATCTTCTTTTGTATTCTCACAAAGTATCTGTTATCAATGTGTTTTAAGCTGACAAATGTAAGGATTTGGGGACTAAAACTGTGTTAAGAGCTGTCACACATCTATACGCGCTGAGATTATACCCTGCTCAATCATGAAACAACCAAGGCATTTCTCAAAATAGCTTCATTTGTATTTTCACAAAGTAGCTGTTATCAATGTGTTTTAAGCAGACACGTGTTAGGATTTGGGGACTACAACTGTGTTAAGAGCTGTCACACATCTACATACGCTGAGATTAAACCCGGGTCATTCACAAATCAACCACGGCGTTTCTCAAAATAGCTTCTTTTGAATCTTACACAAAGTAGATGTTATCAATGTATTTCAACCAGGCATCTGTAAGGATTTGGGGACTACAACTGTGTTAAGAGCTGTCACACATCTACATACGCTGAGATTAAACCCGGGTCATTCACAAATCAACCAAGACATTTCTCAAAATATCTTTAGAATTTCATATGAAGTAACGGTTAGTGATATGTTTTAACCAGACACATTTAAGGATTTGTTGATTGCAACTGTGCTAAGAGCCAACAAACATCTAGAAACGCTGAGATTACAACCTGGTCATTCACATGACAAATAAGACATTTCTCAAAATACATTCTTTTAATTTCACACAAAGTATCTGTTATCAATGTGTTTTACCCAGACAGTTGTAAGTCTTTGTTGATTACAACTGTGTCAAGAGCTGTCACGCATCTACACATGCTGAGATTACAACCTGGTCATTCACATAACAACCGAGACATTTCTCAAAATATCTTCTTTTGCATTTCACACAAAGGAAATGTTATCAATGTATCTAGGCCAAACATATGTAAGGATTTGGCGATTTCAACTGTGTCAAGAGCTGACACGCATCTACACATGCTGAGATTACCCCCCGGTCATTCACGGGGTCCATGAGCGCATGCATTCTCTGTTTAATACAAGCCACCTGCAGCCGTAATCTCATTTCTCATCCGCATTCAACATCAGTCCATTCCGCCACACTTTCACCTCCTTATCAGCTGCATCCCTCACTATATCCCGTCTGATCAAATTTGTCACGGCGGGTCCGTGGATGCGGAGAGGAGGGGTACGCAGCACAGATAAGAGTGAGAGTCACAGGGTTTCATTTATTTATTTCATTCGAAGGCCGCTGTCCTTTTTTCCTCAAATATGAAATTTCTCGCCCTATGTTATCTGTCTGGCATTAGAGGCGTGGGGGTGTATCAGCTCGGGATCATCTCCGCTGCTTTCTGACGCTGAGATGGGAAACAAGGTTAGCGTGGATGTTTACGAGAAATTTTTTATAATGACAGTAATTCATCGAGGCGTCAAAGCGGTATATAGACAGGTGTCCATAGGCTGTTATATAGAGCAAATATCACCCTGCCGCACTTATAAATGATCATTTACTTTTCAAAGTCATTCATTATTCATAAAAATGTTATATAAATGATAAAATATAGTAAGAGGAAATAAAACGAAGCCATCTATTGTAGCGTTGTAGTGGCCTTCTTTATGAATTTCTGGACTTTGAAATCTTTTTTGGTGGGATGAGATCGGGAAAGTAGACAAAGAAATAAAAGATTTCGATTTTTCATTTAGTCCGCATTAAGTTTTGGAACACATGCCCGCTTGTGCATTTTTCTCACATTTGGAAAAACTTAATTATGAAGTAACAAAGGGAACTATGGAAATTATGCTATGACTAAAAATAAATTCTGAAAAACATTCATTAATTTCATCCACTTCAGTGTTGTCATCTTTTGAACAGAAATGATTTCTACTCATTTTCTTAAGCAGCTTCTTGAGGTCTTTAAAATAAAGAACTTTAAAGGAGTCCATGTCCATCCACAAGTTTAGTCATGTAAAGACATATGTTTGTTAGTTTAAATTTAGTTTTTTTTAACTCATTTCACGACACATTCAGATTTTTACACATTGAGAAATGTCGCAAAACTTTTAACGGGTGGTGTATTCCATTTCTGTTCAATTTCTTTTCAATTTAAACAAAATCAAACCTCAGGCGTGACAAAGTCCTAAAACATGTGAAAGATGGCAAAAAATATTCATAAAAAATTATTCAATAACTTATAAAAACATGTACTAATACTACAGTTGTATTGCTTTAAAGTGAATATTAACTTGCGGTATTTGAGGATTGAAATTAAAGTTGTGTTATTTTGACTTACTACAAATAAATGCAAATAATGTTTGTGTTTGACATTTGGTAGAAATAGTATAAGTAGCTCACAAAATAAAAAAAATTATAACTATACTTTAACACAAACATATAAACAGAAATCTCATATTATATCCAGATATTTCATATATACCATATATACAACTTCTCTTAAACATCAACCATTCAGATTTTGATTCCAGCAGCACTTTTCTTTCATCTCCCATCATTTGACAAGCAAACACACCAGCGAGATGACGATCTCGATGCTGAAATATTTCCGACCTTTCCTTATCTTCATCTGACCGATGCACTCTTGCTTTTCATTTCATTATATACAGCTATATTCACAGCGCGGCAGTTTGTGTAAAGAGAAACCGGGGATATTTACCTGCTTGGCGTGCTTTTAAAATAACACCGTGCCTTGTTTGTATTCTTTTGGGCCCATATAAAAAATCCAGCACAGATAGCAGGATGCAATGATAGCCGACGCCGTAAGGCACCAAACAAACCTAACGGGCAAAATCTGAATGCAAGATCGGCCTGTGAGGTGGGCATTTCGGGCGCTTGTTTTCCCACTTGAGCCAATGAAGCAGATACCTTCACACATGGCGACATGCGAAGCCAGCGTGGCGGCCGATCCCACCATGCCTCCGAGTATTTACCGAATACGCCTCCGGGGGACACGGGGCAATTTGTTAGGAAAATAAATGACGAGATGGGTTACGGTAAATGAGAAGGAAAGGAGGACATGCAACATCAAGCCCGGCGGATATAAGAGGAAATTGTTATTTCGGTTCGGAGGTTGTGAATGCGTGACTCCTCGAGGCGGTGCCTGTTAAAGCAGGAGATGCGTCGGGGCTGACGTGAGTGGGATGCTATTAAATTTAGACGCGTTTGGCATTTGAGGTGCTTGCGTTTGTGGAAACCGTCTCTCTCTTAAGATGCAAAGGAACGAAAGACCCGGGGCAGGTTGCATCAGCTGTGCAACGGCATAAACAGGCATTCAATTACAACTCGCGCACTAATAAATATTTATGATAATATTCGGGAGACTGTCGAGTCTGAAAATACGTTTAAAACATTAAGTTAACACCGCATTGCATTCGTTTACAATGCAGGGTTTGTTTTGTCTGCAGAGATAAATGTACCGATCTTCAACGGCACAATGTTTCACACAAACCTCGATGAGCTATTTTCCAATTGAATAAAAAAAGAAGATATTTAGAGGAATGCTGGTACCCAAACATTCCCTTGCATTGGTTTTGTAACCATATTGTGGAAGTTAATAGGTGCCGCTGCTGTTCCGTTACCAACGTTCTTTAAAATGTATTGTCTGTTCTGCAGAAGAATGAGTGTCATATTCTCATACCAGAAAAACAGAGCACAGAAAATATTTTGAAGAATGATGGTAACAAAACGTCAAAGTGCATTGCTTTGGTGCCCAATCAATCACCGCTGTTACCAACATTCTTCAAAATATCTTTGTTTGTGTTCTGAAGAAGAAAGAATGTCATATTTTGAAGAATTTTGTTCACCAAACATTCACTTGCACTGATTTTGTGCCCATTCAATCACAGATGTTCAGACACCAACATTCTTCAAAATATCGTCTCTTTTGTTCTGCAGAAAAAGGATGTCTTACAGGTTTAAGAGGACATATTTACATTAGACGCACTTGGCATGCTTTATACGCTGTCAAAATGCGTAGTATTTGGTTACCAACATTTTTCAAAGTATCTATGTTCTGTGTTTCGACTTAAAATTTGTGCACTTGACATATTTTGATCCACTGTGCATACAATTGCTACTGTTTGGTTACCAACGATCCTGAAAAATATCTTCTTTAGTTTCCCGACATGTTTACTGAAAAAGTGCATACAATTACCACAGTTCAGTTACCGACATTCTTCAAATTATCCTCTGTGTTCTGACAATTTTACAGTTTACTCACTTGACATGCTGTAAGTCACTGAAAAAGTGCATACAATTACCACAGTTCAGTTACCGACATTCTTCAAACTATCTTCTTTTTTTGACATGTTTACACTTGGCATGCTTTAATCCACTGAAAAATAAAAAGTGGACCAGTGTTTAAAATGAAAAATCGAACCCATGAGGTTGGTAACCCATCATAACCCAACGCTCTACCTCTTGAGCCACAAGAAAGCTTAAGAGGTGTCAGGTAGACCTAAATAATCTCTTATTTACTTTCTCTTCCCTTTCTACTTTCTGCTGCAGCAAATGTGTAACTTCATCGCACATCCTGGTATTCAGGCCATAGCTGCATCAATACACAATCCTGTTGGCCTCAGATTCTGGCAAGCCTCCTCCATCACATATTTCCACCACCGACAAGAAGCAGGCAAGATTTTCTCTGCCCGGGCTCTTTTCCTATGCCTTTCATCAGCCGCCAATGTTCTCCACGCTTAACACAAACATAAAGGATGAGTGAGGGGTGTTGGGAGGGGAGGGGGGCAGGAGGAGATACAGCTGATTCAGTAATCACCGTGGATATATGCAATGCATTTTTCTGTTGGAGCAAAGCTGCCATCCACCAAGAGACCAGATGGCGACATTACAACACTAAGGTTGAGTGATGACACCTCCAAAGCGAGAGGTTGGGGGAGCGGAGGGGCGAGCGTGAGATACCGCATCCTGACACCTGGAATTATTTTCCCCATTGAGTTTTATGTCTTATAATATTTGTGTTTTGATTTGAAACACATGGAGTGCAAAAGGTGAGGTTATGGGTCTTATATTTGGTTTGTCAGACGGAAGCATGATGGTTAAACGCTGCGTGCTTACTAAAAGCTTGTGAATACAAGGTATAGTGGGATCATTACAGAAATGTTTTGCATATGCTTCGATATCATAAATGGCCTTCGTTCTTCTCCAGAACCCAAAAGGAGATATTTTGAACAATGTTTGTATGGACAAGAATGAAGAATGTATGGACAAGATACAAGTCAATGGGTGCCAGTTATAAACTTTCTACAAAATATCTCACTTCGTGTTCTGCAGAAGGAAGATGGACATACAGGTTTGGTATGACAGGATTTTTATTTTGGGGTGAAATATTATTTCAAAGCTCTAAAATAATAAAAAATCAACAAAAATCTAATTAAATACGAAATAATATTTTTAAACCATACACAGTGTAAAGAGATTTACAAGTTCTTTTTTATTTTCAAGCTTTAAATATTAAATAAATTTGTAAAATCATTTTGTTGTTATTATTAAATAAAAATTAAATAACACATTAACATATAATAAAAATTAAAATAATGGTTACTTAATTATTACACATTTTTTTTTAATTTTTAACAAACAAAGACATCCATGTTGCTATGGTTACTATGTAGTAATAAGGATTTTTTATATTTAAGCCTTAAATACTCAATTATAATTGCTTACATTTCACGAAATCTTTTAATTTTATGTTTAAATTAAATTTTGAATCTCACTTTTAAATTAAAATGTGAAAATCCGCAATACACGCTTGTTGATATCGAACCGCCATCACTCCAAAACGCACCATCTGACATCATCACTAAGCCTTGCGCAACGCCACTATACTTCTTCCTAAGAGCCAATAAGAAACCATCTGCCCCATCCCACTTCAAACACCACTCATCTGAAATCCCCTATAAGAAATACACAAGGGAAATGTGTGAACAGACAAGTGTTAGCGAACAAGGGTGGCCCGGTCACACCGGAGAAACATATCCTATCAGAGCCAGGCAATCTTGTCGCTCGGCGGTGGGAACCGCGGATCCGTGAGCCGGACTAATCTTGGAGACAGAGGTCAACAAGTCTGGAGAGTGATGTGGAGAAGCATGACACACCTGTCACATCGCAGCTCCTCCGTAAAATCCAGGCATTACCCATTCAGTGGAATGCAATGGAAATGGAATGAAAGGATGCGTTACCAAGACTACGGCTGGAGGTGGAGAGCGGGGGAGTAAAAAATCGGATAAAAAAAGGCCGGACGAGCCGTGGCTGGAAGAACAAAGGGTTGAGAGCAACAGCCAAAGAGAGGGTGCTCGTACGTTAAATGAACCATGAAAACTACGTTACCCATGATTCCACAGATTCTCATTGTATTGACCAATCGGTAAAGGCGGTTTCTATGGAAATGATGAACTCAGCTGAAAATGAACTCCATATCTTTTGCATTATATTTTTAATTTGATTTAATAATATACACAAACATACATACATAGGTACAGACGGACAGAAAGATAAATAAATAAATATAGATGGATATAGATTTCTTTTTTCAAATGAATTAATAAAATGAAATTACCATAAAAAAATAAAGTATAAAAAGCTTTGATTTTAATTTTCTCTCTTTTTCACTTTATTAAAAAAATTGTAAAATAAAAATGCTTTTCTTTAACCTTTTCATCTATCATTTTCTCTCTGTTTCATTTGTGTTTGTGAGTATATATATATATGTATGCATGTTTCTATTTATGTGGATGGATATTTGAGTTTTTTTTTATTAATTAATGGTAAAATATATAAAAATAAGCATTTATGATGATATGTTATAGTAATATATACATGTGTGGTATATGTATGTATGTATTTATATATATATATATATATATATTTATGTGTGTGTGTGTGTGTGTGTGTGTGTGTGTGTGTGTGTGTGTGTGTGTGTGTGTGTGTGTGTGTGTGTGTGTGTGTGTGTGTGTGTGTGTGTGTGTGTGTGTGTGTGTGTGTGTGTGTGTGTGTGTGTGTGTGTGTGTGTGTGTGTGTGTGTGTGTGGATAGATGGATGGATGGATGGATGGATATTTGATGTATTTCATAATTTATCAATTCATTTTTTTATTCAAAAAACATTTGACATATATATTATTAAGGATATTTACAAATACTTTTAGAAATTTGTAACTAAAAAAAATAAAAAACACCTCTTGAACCCTTGAACATTTTGAATGATCAACCCAGCGCCAGTGCAAGCTAAACCAACCTGAAGGCAACATCTCAGCAGTTCAGTGAAAACAGAAACCAACCAAAACACCAATTATTAAGAAGAAAGAATTCCTGAAAATCCTTAATAACTAACGAGGACACACTCTTTAAATTCAAGACCAGCATCCCAGTGCTGATTAAAACCCTGAACCAAAGAGGCGAGTACACATATGCCCGGCGGCACCGTGCCAACACGGATACAACATGTGTGCATGTCGTCAGCATCATTATTTTCCCTTTCTTATCTTTTTCATCTCTTCCTATTTCTCATTCTATATTTCTCGCTCCCTGAATTTCTTAGTAATTCGCTCACTTTCTCTTCTGACGTTCACCATCTTTTTCTCCTCTCACAGCCACCCCTGGCAGCCTGACAGCCGCACACCCTCCCTGTATCTCCAAACCCCTTAGGCGCTCTCTCTCTCTCTCCCTCCCCCCTTCAATCCGGTGACAGGGATTCTTACTCATCTCCAGCCATTGCCCACAGCGCTCCGCCAACATCTGCTTATATAACTTGGTTTAATTTGAAGTATCTATGCCCGAACTGTCAGGCATCTCTCTGTACTCTCCTTTCCTCCCTCCACATCTTCTCTATCCCTTTGTTCGGCTCAGACGGGGCCCTTCATAACTTTCCCTAAACTGGTGGGGCGCAGTTCCACTTCTACTGGCAAGGTCGTGGATTTGAACTCGGAGAATCTGAGAAACGTTAAAGGGATAATTTGACAAATAAATAAATATGTTATGTCAGTATTTAAACATCAATGGGGGTTTTTATGCCATATGATGTTTTGTCTTGTCGGGAATATTCTGGAAATTACTTTATTGCTTAATAGGATTTTAGATTCATTTTTTAAATATACTTCCTGTTTTTATCCAAATCAAAGTAAAAATAACATAAAATAATGGGGGGGAAAGGAAATTCAGGTTGTAAAAATTGTAAGTAATATTAATTAAAGATATTATATAATTTTATTATGTTACAACTACTTAAATTGTTAAAAAATGACACCAATATGAAGAGGCACTGTAGACAAAAAGTCATTTTAACCAAAATTTTTATAAAGTAAATCAAATTCAATTTTACTATGTACAAGCTACTTTAATTGTAAAAACATTATTGTTAGTTTTTTTTTATGTAGAGAATACATAAACATTTTTGTCGTATTAGTCGTTGATTTGTAGTTCCCTGCATGCTTTGCATCTACCTCCGTCCAGATTATTCGTCATTTCAAGTGTTTAATAATACAAATACTTGTGTTTTTGCTAATATATATTTCTGATTTGGGAGAGTTTTGATATCAGAACCTTTTTTATTTGTGTTTGTTTTAGGTCAAATTTACAAATATACGTTGAGTTAACTTCATTCTGTTGAGTATATTTTCTTAAATAATATAAAAATATTTATGCAAATTGTTTGCGAATTGAGTAGGTTATTCTCTTAAGTGTAGTAAACAAATCGTAGCAGAGTGTCATAAATACAATGGAAGTGGATGGGGACTGGGCTTGTCAAGCCACTGAAAGAGAAATGCATAACTAAGAAATAAAAAGTAGTCCTTTGACTAAATGTGCAGTGACACACTATATTAAGAATCTCCGATAGCATGACGTGTACGATTTCATTCACTGGCCTTCAAACAGCCTCCTTGACCGCCAGTCACCATTCACTTTGATTGTATGGCACAAATCAAATGACGCGATACATTTTTGCCTTAAAAACTACACTGTTTAATACCGAAAACACTGAAAAGCATCAGTTTGTAGCCTGAAAAGTAAGAACAAGATAAACTAGTTCCTTAAACACCACCGAGAGATCTACTGAAATGTACTTCGATTCTCCGGTGCCGTGGAAGCTTCCATGGTTCCTGCGGCTGAATGTGGGCAGCCGATGCCGCGCTCGATCGCTAACAGACGTCCCTTGAGACTCGGCAGACACATGCAGTCGGTAGATAAGGCCTGCGTGCTCCCCACGTCTGCTGTTCCAACGAGTCTCCGTGCAGGGGGTGCCAAGATGCTTCCCGGACAATCTATCGCCAAGTGATGCCTCTATTACAATGGCTGCCCCACAGCTACAAAAGGCCCAGCACCAGCTGCAGAAGATTATAATTAGAGGAACTATGAAGTGCCCAGGACACTGGCAATTGATCTGCTTCTGACAGTCCAATATTTCCACCAGGGAAATAAAACCTCACGTCGGATCAGGGGCTAAAGAAGAGAGACAGCAGAAATGTGTGAAACGCACTGTTTAGGCCTCGTTTTTTATCACATCGATGTTCTGATGGGCGCCTTTCCAGCATTAAGCACAGGCCCTTTGTGCCCGACACATGGAAGGACGGCTTAACCGCGGCGTGTTTTTATTTCTAAGGCAGGCCTTTTGTTCAAATTTGAGAGTCACGGGATAGCATCGCTGTTTTAAAGTAATTCCGCGTCAATTCAACAAATGAATTCGATTTATTTCGTGGCATGCCGAAGCCGTTGAAACTGTTTCCTGGTCTTTTGTCTCCGGGTTTTCCATCAGGCTAAGCAGCGGATAAGTCTCGCATTCAAAGCCTATCAATGTTGAGAGGGTGCGAAATCAACAAGCAAGGACGGAAATCTCCTTATGGTCGAAGAGCAAAGCGCTTTTACTGGAATGATGGGTCAGTCTGAATCATTCTATGATTGCGAGTTTATAAAATCTAGAATTATTCTGAAATCTTGAAGGTTTCTCCTTCCAAAAAACCCATGACCTCAGAAACAATCGCAGGGTGCCTTAACCTTATATTTGTACTTTAGAAAGTAACAGAGTTGACAGTAACAGGGTTGACATTTCAAAAGATTTGGGATGTAAACTCAACTATGGCCAAGAACGGCAGAGCACATTGTATGTTTAGAAGAATAACTCAAAAGTTCTAAACAAAATGTAAATGTACATTCACAATAATAACATTTGAGTAACTCTGTCGAAAGGTAACAATCCACTAATTCACATTTTATATCATGTTTGGCAAATGAAAGAAGACATCTTAGTCTTTTATTGACTGTCTATGACATCACAAAATGCAAATTATGTAAGATGATGACAATCTGTTCATTTCTGAGAGAGGTTCCCTAGTGGGTGACAGAGTTGACAGTAGATTTTTGGGCACAGATTTGGGAAAACAAATCCTAAATACTTGTTTATTTTGGTCTAAAACTATGAATCAAATGTATATATGTAGAAATGTATATACAGTAGGTCATTTTTACTAAGATACAGTTCTAGAATGACGCTATTTGGCATTTTATCGATATAGACATCCCTTTATGTTTTCATATAGAACACACATGCATCCTATTCCTAAAGTCATTTCAGCCAAAAAGAACTTAATTATTATACAGAAACCATCATATTAATATACAGTACTCATGTTTTCATCTCATAAATACCTATTAAACAAAGTCCAAAAGTCTTCCTTCCAACAGTCATGAGTAAGATGAAAATACTTTATCTCGTTCTTGTTCCCAATCACTGTCCCATACATTTTCTGCAAATTACACCCCGTCCCCCAACCAATTAAACCTAAACTAATCAGCCCTACACACTGACGCTCCATTATTAAACAATATAAATTTTGCATTATGACATCACAGATGAATAAAGCATGAGAGGCAATGAGAAGTGGCAGACCGAAGAGTGCAACCGTCCTTTTAATTCTGATGAAGCTGTCAGTCATTCCAGGCAGACTGAGCGCGGCGATCAGAGGAAACCTTTGTCATAAATACTTGAAGACTCTCTAAAACAGACAGAAATGAAAGAGCAAAAAGGGGATTTTTATTGAGGCCTATAATGTTTAATCTGGTCCCGCTTTTACACTGAAATTCCTCATGAGACATCTGAGGACAATGAACTCTGCCGCTGTCATCTTTCATTATATAACACGACCAGCGGAGAGCTCGGTTTTATTTGTGCTGTCGTTCTACAAATCGTCTCCAATTTGAGCCTTTTGCATGCATGTAAAAACATCAATTAGACAACACAACCTGCTTTTAAAAACTATTATTTATAAACAGGGAATGACCTTAAAATGTCAACCTGTTTATGTAATTATATATCATGTAGTTTTATGCATCAGAATAATTGCTGGGGCTTATCGCAGTGTAGAGCATCAATGCGGGAAGTTATCGCATTTATTGTTTTTCTTAATAATATTTTGCTACTGCGAGGTCATAACTGATGTTTAGAGATTAAACAGAATTTTGCGGTTGTAAATGTCAGTTTAACCTTTCAACCCTGTTACTGTTAACTATTTGAATGTACACATTCTGAAAATTATCAATGATGACAGTATGTGATATTATTACATAACTTAATTGCATTGTAGTTCCTAGTAAAATATTAACTACTATTAGGTCATAACGGATATTTAGAAATCGAACTTTATAATTTAAACATCATTTTTGATTTCTTATCAATCCATCAACCAATAATTATAAGTAAGGTATATGTTATTATTACATTAATGGATTTATTTTTGTTTTCAATTATATTTTAGCTGCTATTAAGTCCCACATCCCGATTATTATAGTTGACCACTTTGTGATTGTTTATTGTGATTATTAATATTATTTTATAACTAATAATAAGATACTTAACCACACTTATTAGTTTTAAACATTTTTTATAATCGTTTTTAAATAGATTTTTTGTAATCCTTACTAATATTTTAGCAACTAATAAGACAACTGACATTAAGAGAGGCCACCCCACTTTAGATTTAAACTATTTTTATACCTATTTAAATCTTTCAACCCTGCTACTGTTAACCATACATTTGAATTTACACACTCCGAAAATGATCAATGATGATATTTTGCAATATTTTCATTATTTATATTATTGTTCTTTTAATAATATTTTAGCATATATTAAGTCTTAACTTATGTTTAGAAATTTAACTGTACTTCATGGTTTTAAATGTCATTGTAATACCGTTTTTTGTCCCGTCAACCCTGTTTCTGTAAACTTTACAGTCCATGTAAATTACACATCTCGATAAATATCAGAGATGACACTATACAATATTATCATCTAATAAATTGCACTTCTTGTTATTCTTTATAATATTTAGCCACGTTTATGTATATTAATTATATTTAAATATTTAAATATCGCATTAATAAAATGGATTTATTGTTAGTTTAATAATACTTTGGCTCCTATTATATTATAAATCGTGTTAGGAGTTTTAAACACTTCGTAGCAACTCTGTTACGGTTTACTGAAAATACAAATTAACCATTATAAACCATTATAAAAATCTACATGCAAAAACACTGTGCTATTACAATGATATCAATAATGTATTACAGCACAACTCTTAAGTCAACCCTGTTAGCTTTCAAAGGGCACAAAACATTTTCCACATAACATGTCCTTTCAAAATCTCCTCATCTCCTCAAAATCGTGACAACAACAGTATCATATTTTCCAACATACAGAGTCAAGCAATCACCGACGTATCAGTCCGTGAGACGGTGTATCTTCCAGCCAAACACGAAGTACATCACGACTCTGTGCTTACCCTCATGTCTCATCTCTCTGACAGAAAGTAATGTGCTCTCTTTTCATCTGGGGGCCATGCCTGTATTATCGGTCTATTAGATGTATGGCAAGGCAAGACGATATTAATGGTCTTTCCCCTTCGCAAAATGAAAGAAGACTCTTGGAAACAGAAACCACTCTCGGCTTGGATATGAAGGCTGATGATGGTGCCGCAGATGAAAGGAAATTTGGACGTGGATGCTTTGACATATTGTAGTAGGTCTCTAGTTAGTGAAGGCCAGGGTAATTACGGGAAAAAATACCATTTGTTATATACAGCGTCCCTAGTTACAATTCGGTGACTTCACGGGCACTTGTTTGGTTACTTCTTGAATTATTCATCTCGGAATACATGAAAGCACGAAGAAAACTTTCTGCTTAACTTTTCCTGGTTAAACAAAAACCCAGAGGTTTCAAGATGCGGTCGAAGATGAATGTCTAACAATAGTGGATTCTCAGAAGAATACATGGCATGGATGATTGAGCCTGGAACATCCAGCGCATGTAAAGACAGGCCAGGATTGACACGGGTCTCACTGTCTGCCTGCATTAAACCAGAAATCGTGAGCTTTCTGCATGAATGCATGGGCTAGTGATCTAATTTCTCTCGGTTTGCGGCACATTGGAAGAACTGGGGTGGACATGGGTGTGTGTGTGTGTGTGTGTGTGTATGTGTGTGTGTGTGTGTGTGTGTGTGTGTGTGTGTGTGTGTGTGTGTGTGTGTGTGTGTGGGTGAATGTAAAGCAGAGGTTGAAGCGAAAGGGGTCGAAGGAGCCTTTCGGCTAATTATAAAGCAAACGCTTAATTGGAAACCAAAGAAGTTATTTCCTATCTTAAGCCCGAGAACGCGCTGTATCTTTTCATCTGCTCCATTTACGCAGATAGTTTATAATGAGGCCCCATTACTATTACACACAAACTGAGAACAAGGGATAAAGTGTGCGGGCATGCGGGCGTACCTCGAGAAAAAAAATTACAGGTTAAGGGTCAATGAATGTTATCAGAGACCTGATTTTCCTCTTATACTTCCGAAAATGTGACTCTGTTTTTGGGTGAAACAATAAGTCAATTTTTTAAGCTTGAACTGAATTAATTTTGCTGTTTAAATAGTGTGTCAAATATTTAAATAAGAATTAACAAAACATTATATTATATTACAAATATATATTTGTTTTTTTACCTAAACTTAAAAAACATTTGTAAAATTTTGTACAATAATCTGTTTGATTTTTTATCAATTTGTCTAAAATTCTTCACTGAAAAATACAACTATTTAAGGTTCGAAAAAGTTGTGATAAGTTATTATAACTATTTCTGTGATCGTTTTTTTTTAAGTGTTTCTCAACTACTTCTTCCCAAAAAAAGTTCATGCCTCAGTTTGCCAGCAAATTACATGATATAAAATACATGAATGCATAGACCTATTGGGTCAGAGGCTGTTTATACGTCATAAAACCGCCTGTGAGGGAGCTTCAGGCACCACAGCGCATCCAAACAAAAAAACGTTGACTTTGATGAGTCCGTGAAAAGATTTGAAGTGAGTCAGGCGAGTAGATCTTGAAAGTATATTTATCATTTGGATGAACAGATTAGCATTGGATTCATTAAATAGCCTCAAGATAGTTGTTCAGGTATGCAGATGCGTCATTGCTGAATTACCTTATTTGTTTGTGCGATTTTTCGTTAATTGCTTTGCACGCACCGAGCTGGAGGACAATCGGAAAAGGAGGACGAGCTTCGTCTTTGGCACGCTGTCGGATGCAACGCGCGGCCTAAACCCCGGCTTCCATTTAGCCGACCGAAGACGCGGAGAAACAATTTATTTGTTTACCTCTGCAACTCAAATTTGTTAAAGAGAAATGCATTTACACATGTCTAAACTGCCAAAGCTGTTGACTAGGCGCCATAATAGCAGGTAGGCTGTCTGTTGGTAGCCCACGGACAGATTTCTCGAGTGGAACAAATTCAATCCAACACACGTGAAGCAAGGCCAATTCAAAACGACATGATTTAACACGAGAACAATTCCGCTCCGTTCTTGACAGTCTCTTTGGCGGACGCAATTATGTAAGTGTAGAAGACAATGTCCAAATGACTGAGCCGGTTTCAGCACCTTGGAGAGCGGCGATGGCTGCCGCAAGTCATGGGAATTAACAATGTGACAGTGAGACAATATGTGCAGGCCGTAATCTTCAACGCTAACATCAGATTCGGAATCGAACAAAGCAGAGGAATTCTCAAATCGTCCAACTGTTGAGTTTATTTATTTTGGGAAGAGATAAACCAAAAGTGAAACTAATGAAGTCTTCAGGTATTATAGCTTACTCGGATTTAAGGTTGGAAAAGTAAAGCTGACAAAAGATTTATGTTATTGAAATCATATTAAATGTAGACGTATACATTTTTTGAAAGTTGAGACAGTTAAAGTATTTACTTGCAATAAAAATTAAACTCGACCTGAAATATTAGTATATATATAGAAACATTTATACATAGAAATATGTATATATTAAATTATTTATAATGTTTTATATACTATGTATTAAAAGTGAGTAAATAAAGAATACAATGGCATTATGGAATAAAACTAATATGATGTAATAAAAAATATAAAACAGAATTTTCAATGAGTAAAATATACATTAACTAAACTTAAACTTGTATCGTTCTATTAATGAAATATTGAATAAAATGACAAAACAACACCTAAAAATCAAAAAATCTCTATATATCTTATATAATATAATATAATATAATATAATATAATATAATATAATATATTATAATATAATATAATATATCCCAATTAAAAAAAATATTAAAATATGTTTTGACTAAACTTAAATATAAATAAACATATATAAAATCCAATCGCAAACAACACATAAAACCTTCAAATGAACTACTATGAAATATAACTTAAAATATAAAATTAAATATAATATATAATACACACTTGTTAAAATGATAAAATATTTGGTTCTTAATTAATATATGCTTTATAAAAACAAACAATTGTGAACTTTAATTAGTAATACAATTAAAGATACATACATTGTTCAACACAAACACAATAACTCAAAGTGAGTCGTTTGACCGAGCTTAGCTGTAACGATTTTACAATCTTTATCCATTAAAAATAACAAACATTTTATGGTGTACTAAACTGGTCCATCACAAACAACAACTTGTTAAGTCCGCATTATCGGTTCCCATAATCCTCTCTGTCTAATTTACGACCAAGGTGCTGCTCGAAACCAACAACGCCTACACACACATACACAAAGAAAGACAAACATCTCCAAGCCCTTCTGCACCTCTCTCACGGCGAGATGAAAAACAGGCGAGTTTCACAAGCTAAATATACAGCCTGGACGTATGGGAATGCGTGGGTGGGTGTGGCTAAAAGCGGCACAGGATTTGTGGACTTGAAGAAGCTGACTACTCACTTCTGATTCGCCAATCCGGTGGGTGATGGCCTTCATAAAGCCCTGCAACACACTGCTTTCATTTCTGTAAGGATATTTCTCACACTTTTGTTTATCGAGGGAGCCACGTCAGCTTTACTAAATCAAATATGGAAGGAAGTGGGCATGAACTTTACATAAAATATTGATTTTTGCCAATTTAGTTAATTAAAATCGGCTAATGCAAAATTCTTAATCATTCTGCCGCTGGATTATTTTATTGAACGCTATAAATTAAAACAGCAAAACAGTTTTTGTTGACCTATAGGATGTCATTTCTCATTTTCTTTAGTACACTACTAAATCAAAAATCGGTAACATTTTACAATAAGGTGATATTGGTTAACATAAGTTAATGCTTTACATAACATCAGCTGCTTTTTTGGCGTTGATCAATTCTTGTTATTTCATACCAATCAAGTTATTCATGTTAGTAAATGATGTGTTCACTTGTGTTAACAGGGACAACTTGAATGTACTATTGAATGCCTGAATAAACGAACTATTACAAATGATGCGTTAGGATTGGTTGAATAGTTGTAAGATAAATTCAAAAGTTATGTTTCATCAATAGCACCCTGCTGAAAAGTGATCCTAAAAATTATATTGAGTGCATTTGATTTTATTGTTATTGTGCGTCAACAAGAGCCCAAAATTCCAAAGATGCGTTACAAATGCAAAGTACGATAAAATATGTATTTCAATTTCAACTAAACATTGAACTATATAAATCATGCTTAAAAGGTAGCCAAAGTGGATAAGTAAATAAAATATGGAGACCTAGTATTATATAAATGATATATCCATAAATTATCGTGGTCATGTTTTGGTAATTCTGACGGACTAGAAAACGTTTTTTTCCAACTCCACCCTTACTTAAAGTACCGCAAAGAGAGTCATGGAGCGCTCGGCTATTTTTAGCCCAGGCTAAGCCATTTAAATCTGTGCCATGATCTTAATTCGATACCTGAACTTAATTAAACTCATCCCCAGGACCAAAGGGGCTTGAATGTAGCCAATTAGTCTCATAGTGCAAATGACGGCAGACTGCTTCATTTATTCTTGTGTAACTTCTCGTAATGAATTATTTATAGTCTGTGTTTTTTCGCACGTGTTCCTCAACGACGAGATCCAGCTGGTATGGCTTATTTTTGTTTTGAATGATGTATTCTCTTAATAAAGGGCATATAAGAGAAGAATATGTGTGTATATGTATATGCATGTATCTATTAATATGAATGTGTGTGTGTGTGTGTGATATGCATTCTTGATATATTTATATATGTTATTTAAATTTACATGTATACATATGCATACATACATACATAGTAATTTATTCTGGAGACAGTCACAGCTTCTGATATAGAGCAACAACACACAACTACGAGTGCCATATTGCATTTATACAACAGTTCTATGGCACAAGTGTGTAGATAAATCACATATAACGCAGGATATATTAAGTAAATTGTGGACTACATTCTTCAGCACTGAAACCTTAAAACAAGCCCAAGTTGGTAACTATACACCGTCACCTTGATACAATAAATACAGGCAAGTTAAAGAGATGGTGAGGTGTGAATGTGTGCGTTAATGATTGTGTGTGTTTTTTTCCTGGAAATGTGTAGGTGAAATGTGCGTGAATTAAAACCGAGACAGTAATAAACAACTCACAGAGAATGAGTTTCCTCTTTCCATTGTTTAAATGTCAGTCTTTTAATATGGCTTATAGGGTGTGTGTGTGTGTGTGTGTGTGTGTGTGTGTTAGTGTGTGTGTGTGTGTGTGTGTGTGTGTGTGTGTGTGTGTGTGTGTGTGTGTGTGTGTGTGTGTGTGTGTGTGTGTGTGTGTGTGTGTGTGTGTGTGTGTGTGTGTGTGTGTGTGTGTGTGTGTGTGTGTGTGTGTGTGTGTGTGTGTGTGTGTGTGTGTACTTTATTTAAAATCTTTAGGAATATTAAATAATGTCCTTCTTAGCACCAATTTAATTTATATTTTTTGATCGCAAAACAAATGACACATTGGTTTCTATACAAACCCTATATAAATAATAAATTAAAAAAAGTGACCTGATCATACTCTACATTTTAGTCATCCTATAAATCTCTTGAAACCTACTGAACAATATCTTTAATTATTTTTACAGCAGATTTTTATTCACATTATTATTGTTGTTGTTTGTTTGCTTGTTCATTAGTTGATTAATGAGGGATAACAAATCAAAAACACAATTGCAGGCGCAATTACCGCTGTTCGACGAATGAGTCCCTTGCTCGATGGTTCGCACAAACTCAAAATAGCACCCGAACATATGATCCTACTCATACCTGCACTTGTTTTGCCAAAGTCATAAAGCGTTTCATATGCTGCGCACCTTGTGTTGTTCTCCCTGATGTGATGCAATCTGGTTGCCATCACATTATAATGAGGGACATCTCCGGCGTGATGTAGACAGCACTAACAAACTCCACGCACCCCGTCAGCCTCTTCCCATACATTCCTTCGGCAGGGAAAACCGGAGGGATGGAGCGTCGCGGCAAAACTCTATTAATCTGTAATTATACGGCGGTCTGGGGCTTTATGTTTGGAAGCTGTGGTGTCAGGACTGCTGTGACATAGTAGAAAATAAATGAGACCGTTGTCTGTTTTTCTAATTTCCTGAAAGTCCTCTGTGAGACGAACGGCTGTGATACACGGCCTATAAAAGGTGAACGTGAATCAAAGGAAACATGCAAGGAGTGGGATCTTAAAATATTCGTACAGTATTTAATTTACGAAATTAAAGGGAAATATGCAAAGTGGGGTCCGACGTGTGAGACCGCTGGTGAAAATGCTGCGGTAAAGCATTTGCATAAATTCATTTTCATTAGCGGTATTATAATTGCAGCGTTTCGAGTGAACAGCAGGATTAAAAATGATGTAAATGGGTATTTAGGAATTGTTACGTGTTATAAAAAGCGGTTTGACTTTAAAGGGATAGTTCACGCAAAAAGATAAGATCATCACATTTACTCACCTATGAGTTGTTTCAAATTTGAATATATTTCTTTGCTTTGACGGACAAAGAGAGAAATATTTGGAAGAGTGTTTATTGCCAAACAGTTCCTGGACCCCATTGACACCCTTAGTAGGAAATGGTTTACCAATTGAGATATTTTGAAGAATGTATTGCAAACGTCCCGATAATTTTTCCTACCATGGTATTCAATGGGGTCTAAAAACAGTTTAGGTAAAAGCATTCTTCTTATTGCATGCAAGTTTAAAACGAGGGATTTGAGTAATATGTAACAGAAAGTTCATTTTTGGGTGAAGTATCCCTGTAAGACCAACATGAAGTCAAGCCGGCATGGACATCGTTTGCAAAACCTGCTGATCCATGTTTTCCCACCATGATATGAGAATGTTCCAAGGAGCGTTTTGGTTTAAAGGGAAAGAAAGAGTATGAAATTTTGTGCATAAGAGAAAGCATGTTCAGTCACAAACTTCTTAAGCCAAGAAACCATTTCTCAGTAGTTTTATATCCGAATTACAATCAGACATCTAAGACTTTGAATGATTTTCCAGCCTTAAACAGCCATTAGCAAACGTTCAGTTATCAAAATATCTACATAACAAAACTCTGGCATGCTTATGAGTTTCCACTCACTCTCTGCCATTTTTCCATAGCTGAATCCTGGGAAGGTGCCAGGAGACTTGGACAAACCCATGGCTAGGCTGTTGCTCTTCCTAATGCCATGGTGGAGTTACACTGGGGCATGGCGGGTCTCGGGACAGATGACCACGGGAGTTGGCAAAAGGTGAAATAAAAGTCTGCGATGCCTCTCTGTTGAGTACCCAAAAATAATGCGGCGGAGGAAGCGGACCCTCAGGAGCCACTACTGCTTATCCGCCCACATGCAATGAACGTGATTGTTAGATGCCGGGCGGGTCTTGAACAGAGAGCGGTGTGAGGCGTGGACTACAGAGTTTGTGCAATATGGCTGTCGACCGAAGATAAAAAAAACTGTCATCATTTATTGACCATCACGTGGATTCTTTCTTAAGTGTAACACAAAAGAGGATATTTTGAAAAATGTCTGTATGTAATATCTTTGCTTCTAAATAATGAAAGTCTATGAAGGTTCTGTGTTGCGTGGTTACCAACATACATCAAAATATCTGCTTTCTTGTTGACCTGAAGGTGAGCAAATGATAAAAGAATACAAATTGTGGTCACAAAGACGTGGCAGTTTGGTAGCATGTCACTACAGCGTGGAACTAGCGACTCCCTTCACATCGATGGAAACAAAAGATAATATATCCTTGTGGATGACTGCCTCCTGCCCAACAGTGACACAAATCAATACATCATAAATTATAAATAGGAGAAAAGGAGGGTAAATAAACCCAGTAAATAAATGTGTGTTGTCTCGTCTCCCCCTCTCATCACCTAATGGATTGTGCACCGGCCTGGTGTGTAGCTTTTCACTGTTGCCATGGCGACCGGTCAGGCAGCCCCGGAGACGAGAGGTGACGACGAGCTACAACTCAATTCGCCTCACAGATAAACGCACATTGACGACTTAGGACAAACACACATACACAAAAACGTGTGTTGCCCAACACCCCAAAAGCCGATTGGTGTATCCGTGCATGCATGCAACGTGCAACACAATCGTGTATGACTTCTCAAAGGGTGTGGTTCTGCTTTACAGGTCCCTATAAATGAAAATATCGACCCTCGATCCGCAACTATTATATGAAAAACATGCATCACCGCAACTTTGTGTGCTATCCAGGGGCACCCGTGCAGCATGATTGCTTGCTTTTTTCTTTTTCTGCAATATTCAGCCGTGCCCGGAGTGTGCTGTATAGCACCACGCTGACATCTTAATGATTAGCCCTGGGAGGCTTTTTGGTTTTCATCATAGTGCTCCGTAATGGATTGGTCGGCGTGGCACGCTGCTCCGCGCGGTTCACGACCGGGAGCTGCAGTTAGCTGCAAAGTTTTTTATCAGACGAAAGACAAAGGGCGCGTTCGAGCGGCGGGCCATTACCGCCGTTTTGGACTTTTTCTTACGTAGCGTAAATGAAAGTGGACAACATGTAGAGAGGCTTTCAAAGATGCTGATCGGCTCGTCACGCCGGCGGTTCAGGACTAAATTGCCTCACCGACATGACGGCGGCTGATCGCCCCAGCTGTGAGGCGTCCACGCATAAGCTCGGAAAGGAGATTTCGGGATGGCGAGGCCTACCTCCCCTGCCAGCAGCGATGACAACGAATTACATTCTTGTTTTTTGAAGGATCGTCACAAAATGTCTTATGTGGTTGCATATTGCTAGTACAGCATAATAGAGACTCATTTCTATTTATAAACACATTTTGTTCACTTTTTGTGCAATTTTAAGCACCTTTAGTAAACAAGTATGACCCTGATTCGATCATCAATTTCAGCACTGGACAGCGGCCATGTTCTTCAATATCAAGAAGGATGCACATTTTGTTCTATGAATAACACTTATGGTTATGATTTAATAATCCTTTTCAGCACTGGACAGCAACTGTGTCCTTGCTGCACATAATTTTTTAACATAAGCACGCTTAGCTTTAAAAACTGGAAACAGATGTCATGATTGTAATCAATGGCAAGTAAAATCAATGGCTAAAAGTAAACTTGGGTAAACTTTTTATTTAACATGCTGCAGAAAATGTGTCATTCTTTACTCCCTCTTGTCGTTTAAACTTTTCTTTTTTTCATAGAACGCAAAAGAAGATATTTTACAAAATGTTGGTAACTGGCACCCATTCACATGCATTGGTTTTCTTTACATTGAATGGAAGTGAAGATAATGCTGTTGTTGCGTTCTTGATGACCTTATTTGAAATATCTTCTGTGACAAGAAGTTTAGTAAATTATAACTGAATTTTCATTGAATTTATAAATTAAATTCCAAGAATTTTTTTGTTTTTTTGATTGAACAGTCTCGTTCAATCAAAAAAACACATTCTGTCATCCATTGGTCACCTTGAATTGTTTTATATCTGTATGCATGTCCTTGTTGTAAAGAACACAGAAAAAGATAGGTGGAAAAATGCTTGATGTTGACATTGAGTTGCCCAGCAATAAAACTTCAGAGAGTCATGTTTATCATGATTTTGCATTTACTATGCATGGGAAAAGCATATGCAAACCATTTTCATTTTTTGTTGCCAATGCCGTTTGGTTCCCAACATTATTCAAAATACATTCTTTTGTGTTCTGCAGACAAAAAGGTCATAGGGATTCGTCATGACAAGAGGATGTGCTCATAATGACAGGATTTTGATCCTTGTGTCAACTATCACTTTAATTCAAAGTTTCAGCACTGGACAGCGACCATGTCCTGCTATTTTCAATACAAACAAATAAAAACAGTCAGTCGCTTTCCTTTCCACACAAACAGAGATGACCGTCCAGCCATACATTTTGCAATTCCATACGGCACACGTCTCTAAACGATCGACAACAGCCGTCTCTAGGGAATATGGACTATCAAATCTGGCAGTCCGCAATCCTCGCATTCTATTAATCAACAGGCATCCGCTAATGATGAAGATATTTTTCCATGCATCATTACTTTTCAACAACAGCCTTCTTCCCAACGGAACTGAAAAAGTGTATCAGCGTGAGGTAGTGTCGGGCATCTGCCCGCGGCACTGGATGCAAACAATCCCTTCCACCTGAGTGGTGCTCAGGGTCACCGAGGATGGGGGTAAAGGGGTCACGGACAATGCCCTCTTGTGACTCTTGTCAATCAAGCGTAATGACAGCAGAGTGGGGTTGAGGCCTTGTATCTGCTGACAAATGTGATGCCCTACCTTCTGTGTCCGGTGCAAATCTGCCTTTCAAATGAGCCGGGAAGGGAGGGATAGAGAGATACGGAGATATAATGAGAGAGAGAGGGGGGTTCGTCTCTGCCCGAGGTGGGAAGAGAGTACTCTGACCACACTGAAAGTACGACTCCAAGCTGTCGACATGACCTTACGTCCTCTTACAAAGCTTTCCGAATGCCATGCATTCCCTCCCGCCAGTTCGCTCTAAGCTAGCACTAATCTCCCTCTCCTTATTGCGCTATCTGTCTTCGCTGTATCTATTTCCTCTGAGACTCGGCTTCTTTTTGTTTGTCATTCTTTATCATTCTCATTCCTACCCATCTTTGCAGCTCCACCATGCCTTGTGCGTTTCACTCCTTCTTGGAAGATGGTCAGAAAAGGGCATGTGTCGCAAGCAATTATGTTATCCGATGGCCTATAAAATTCTAGATTTTTCCAAAGTTGGGTTCGGCGGGTGTTTTCAGACCAAATGGTTTGTTGGATCTGTACCGTTTTCTTTAAGAAAGCTTTGGAAGATAATACATCGAATAACACTCATACCTACGATGACAGTGAAATTCGTCTCCAATTTTAGGACATACATCACAGCGTTACTTATAAATACACAGCGGCTGGAAATTCAACTTAAAACAGCTCATTTAACTTGATCCATTTTTTATTCGGAACTTGATGGATGCAAAGCAAAAGGTAAGTATATTCGTAATGAATCACAGGTATGGCATCAGTGCTTTACATTATAAATCACCCGGGATCGTTCCAGAACAGAGAGTTACGATTTTCAAAGTTGTCAAATGCTTGCGCGAACCAGTGACCGAACCAAATACAAGTTTGGATGTTCCCAGAAACACCACTTGATCACAAGTACATCTAAACTTATTTAAATAGACACTTCAATAGTGATCAAAATATCCTTAACCATACGTTAATGTGATTAAAACATTAAAGACAGCATTATTATAACCTTGTTGTTTTACCACTTTTATCTGTACAACATCCAGTTTAAGTTCCTGTCTCTTTAAGGCCTGTTTCTACATGAAAAAATTAACACTCACATTTTTTTACATTTAAACGCTGTGAAGTTGTGTAAATATATTGATTAGATTTTGTGTATATGTAAATAAAAATGAATGAAATCAAAATTGATTAACCCCAAAAAATCTATAAGAATTCACCAAAAATATTGGTGTATATTACAAATATATATATTTCTTTACGTTACATTTTTGTATTAAATTTTTGTACATTTTAGAGAAATGATTTGATTATTTGTATTAATTATTTTCTATTTCCACAAAAAAAAATTTTTTAATGTTTTTAAAAGATTTTTTTAAGTTTATATAACTTTTGTACAGTGGACTCCGGTTTACTTGCTACATCACCATGATTTATTAACAGGCCTGACCTTATATTATTGTGTCACTAGTCGTCAATCCACAATCCTGGCGTTTGCTGTAGTCCAAGACTTGTGATTTCTGTTTTTCTTTGTAAGTTCACAGATTGTTCACACTTACGAACAAACACAAACCAAAGGAAATGTAAAATAATGAAAAGAGACCGAGGTGACTCTTTAAGACAGACTCTGCATCATTCGTTGATTTTATATGTAAAATTGTGACTGTACAGTTATTACATTTTTAATCATTCTTCACGATAAAGAGCATTATTTAATGATATAACATTGATATATGATCATTGATATTCCATCACAACCTCTAACATAGCTCAACCGGTTGAGAACATACACCAAAAACTGACCCCGTTTCAGCTAACATTTTTTCCCAAACAGTCCCGAAAAAAACCTGCCCCCCTTCAACACTTGCCCATTCCTCCGCACCCTCCGGCAGACAAAGCACACTGGGGCCACACCTGCGCTTGCACACCAGTAAGGGGACAGGAAGACAGATTGGCAGGCGGAAGATGTGGGTCTTCTCCGGGCCTCATTTCTGTTGTCCTGTAGCCAGACCCATCGAGACAACACCCGTGAGACATTCCAACTCTAGTCTACAACACAAACACACACGTTTTGCACATCTAACCCAGATCACATTATCACATGATTCAATCCCTCAGACTCCTGCTCCCCATCCAGCCACAACCTAAAATAGACCCAAAAAAAGACCAAAATATGAAGCATTAATATTTCATTTTTACCAACCTGCACAGCCGTGAAAAAATGCTTATGCCAGAACAGTGCCTAACTAATAGCCCGGCGTGGAGGATTATTTGGCTTCTCTCCATATCTATGAAGGCCATATTTGTAACAAAAGACACAATCTGGCAACGTTCCCGGGGTGTAGGAGAAGTGTTGATGGTTTGCGCAGGAAAAAGACACCATCTCGAACCATACATTCTAGAGACGCTCCGATCGATCTGCCGGAAATCGCCATCGGAGGATAACCCCCATTTCGTTCGGTGCTCATAAACAAGGCCGATCTAACGTACCGATCTCAGTTTTTTGTAATTATTTAGTAATTTGGTAAAATAATATTTATATTACACATATTACAGAATTGCTGACAAAAATATAACAAAGGCAAAATGTGTTTTAGTTTAGCCAAAGGTTAACAATGACATCGGTTATATAAACTTGAAGCATTAGAATCGGCATCACCCCATCACCGCGACAAAAAAACGGTACTTGGTTTATGTGACAAAATCGGAGCATTTTCGGCAAACTTTGTTCAGAAGTAAAACGGGAATGAGACTTAACAAAAACTTAATCTAAATCACATCCCAGACAAGCTCGTAATACTCATTTCACAAGTTAAAGTAAGAACGCTATCAGCTTGTTTATCCGTCGTTTTAATGTTGCAATGCTATTCAAGAGAGGTGCAAAGTGCAAAGCCAGCTTTTCTCTAAACACCTTCAAAAAGTGATAATGGCTCATGGGAACGTGTGGTTTGGCTAAACATCTGGCAAATCTAGTAGTAGTAAAAGCAAAAATGTAGAAGCAACCCTCATAGAAATATACTGGTAAGGAAAGAACAAAGAAAGAACTCTTTTGTAGCTCAAGTTTTCTACTAAGGTTTGGTGCGGGAGAGAATTCCCAGAGGAACACTACAGCGCAATGGATTTCTACTATGTACATTACACCCGGTGCTATTAACCCCCCTCCACACACACGTGTACACACACACACACGCATGTGTTCACACACTCCGCAGTCATACGTCTGCATCTCGCCATGCCGCTGGAAAGCCATAACAGAGGAAGCAACGCTATAAAACTTCATGAAGTGAGAAGCACAGGCTTATATGAGACTCGGCTTTCTCATATGACGGCACCGGAGAATTTCTATTCATCAGGGAGCGCCGGTCAAGTAACTGCATTACCACGAGCCCGGCCACAAATATCTATCGTGTAAGATAGTCCCACAATCCGATGGATCGTTGTCAAGTCAATGAGTCAATGAGTCAGGGAGAGAGAGACGAATTAGGAAATTAAAAGTAGGCCTTGTAAGTAAAGGTCAATAGCTAAACAATTTATTGAAATGTTATATATACATAACAATTTTTGATAATGTTGTTAACACAGCAACTTTTTTTTAAATATATACGACGTTTGGAATTTTTGTTTGGAAATTACGTAAAACACATTGTCAAAATGCTTTTTGTGGTAGCCATACCTGAACTGTAGAAAATATTTTTTTTATATTTTATTTTAACAAGCTTACTTAATACCACGAAAAGAAAACATTTTTATTTACTTAATAAAATCTTTTAAAAACATTAACACATTACTTTCAGTAAAACATTAAAATAACACATTACAACTCAACAGTTTCTATTAAACAAACATGTATTTGTATTATTCCCCAATATTTTGTTCTATTCTATCAGAAACATTAGAAATGACATTTACTTCATTTAAACAGTATATTTACTTAATTTCAAAGCTTTTAAATCTACTTTTTTGTGTAAATTGTTAAATGTAAAAACACAGTCCAATTCTTTGTAGTGTATTACGTTGTATCAATTTGATTTCTTCATTCGCCGACAGAGCACTTGTTTCGAGAAACCCATATAACTTTGTCCCCGTTTTCACACCCAGAGCGTCACCTCCCAAGCTAAATCTGGAGCGTTGTTATCGTTCGGAAGTAAGCAATCAAACTACAGTGTTGCCTTTGTTTCAACGGCGCTTCACCAGGTAGCAAATGAGAGTTTGTTGGAAAGGCGCAGCTTTTTCTCCCTGCAGGAGGAGCGAAATGAAAATTGGCCAGTTCGCGAGTTTGCCAGAGACGGATGTGATAACAAGCATGGGATCTGGGCGTAAAATACACACCTTAAATTACACCGGATTTGTTGCGGGGTACGGCGGGCTTGCAGGAAACAGGTGAATTTGCAATTCCAGCAGGGGTGAGGAGCCCTGCGGACGGCGAGCGGAAACGTGGCAAGCCTGTCTTACTTTCCGCACAGCGGGCCTTGTTGGGTACACACATCTGTGGGTCTGTTTTCTCGGAGATGTGCTTGGCATCATATACACATGCTGACATGGGTTTTGTTGCGTGCCAAAGAAGATCTTATTACAGGTGTCAGAGGAGCTATCAGTTTCATTGCTGTGATCAAAAGACATTTATATTAAGCCGCTATTGTGTTTTATATTATATGTACAGTACCGTGCAAAAGCACATCAGGGCTTTCATTTGTTCAATGGCTCAGTATTTACATCATTTACAGAAGTGTGTCGTAGAAAATATGAGTTGACACTTCTAACGTTTTTTTTAGGAGACTTTTCTCAGTACTGTTGCCTTGCAGGTGTCTTGAAGTGTCTTGAATACATTATTACAGATCTTTAGGTCCATTAAAGATTTTTCTTTCATTTCTACGTAATGATAGATGAAATAGATGGATATCTCTGTGTAGAGCACTGGCTGTTTTCACACATGTTATGCACATAAAAATCTCACTGGATTTTAACAAGTAATGCTAAAAAGTTTTAAAATTTAAACTCATATTTTATAATGACACGCTACTCTAAATGAAAAAATATTGTTTACATGTATTAGGTTGAAAATGTTGTTTGTCTAAGACTTTTCTTAGTATGTTGCATACCGTGTGCTCAATGAATAAAAATATTAATACTTGACAATCTCAAGTCTTTGAATGACAGCAAGTAGCTGTGCAAATCTCCATTTCAGCACTGGACAGCAACCTCCTAAACCACTCTCTTTCTTTCTCTCTCTCTCTCTCTCTCTCTCTCTCTCTCTCTCTCTCTCTCTCTCTCTCTCTCTCTCTCTCTGTCTCTCTCTCTCTCTCTCTCTCTGTCTCTCGCTCTCTCTCGCTCTCTCTCGCTCTCTCTCGCTCTCTCTCTCTCTCTCTCTCTCGCTCTCTCTCTCGCTCTCTCTCTCTCTCTCTCTCTCGCTCTCTCTCTCTCTCTCTCTCTCTCTCTCTCTCGCTCTCTCTCTCTCTCTCTCTCTCTCTCTCTCTGTCTCTCTCTCTCTCTCAATCTCTTGAGCCCCGAGGCCTAGCAGTGATACCATAAATATCTTCACAGGGATACCATAAATATCTTCACATATTTGTCAATCTAGATCTTTTAATATATTTCGTAACCCTGTTTTGGTTCTAAATCGATGAATTAATAGCAATTTAGACAGATTCTAAGAACGGTTAGTCGAGGTAATGTAACAAATTCAATTTGCAGTTATGAATCATCTTTTTCACCAGCTGCTTGGAAAGTGAGGTGCGAGCTTTTTATAAATATACCAAAGAGCGCTAAAAGACATTTGTGTTGTACTTGGTCTATTCCTGTCATCTTTTTACATCAATTTACTGGCCATGAGGAATTATTTTTGTCAAATGATGGTAATTTTATGTTTTATGATTTTAAAATAGAAAATTCAAACATCTATTCTTGTACCCAAGAATATACTTTGAAGAATGTTGGTAACCAAACAGCACTGTCTCCCGTTGACTTTCATTAGAAGAACTCAAAACCACTGAGACATTAATCAAAATATCTACTTTTGTGTTTCACAGAAAAACAAGGTGAAGAGTCCCTGAAGTAACCTCTTTCCTAAAACACCTCTTTTCTAAACAAACAATTTCAACCAAAGTTGAATGTGTGATAAGGGACACATCCACAATGATAGAAAACATCCATCCCTATTCTTAAAGCACCCATTTGAAACACAATCCAAACCCCCACACGCGCACCGATCACCGCCGTGAGCCCTAGATGCTCATGACAAGCTGCCATGTATACATGGTGATGTTATCGCCACATCTCATACGTCGCAGAGCTGATGTTCCTGAGAGGTCACTGATGGGAAAGCGCGCGATCGAGGCGGACAGCTGTCACGACGCCTTCTGCGCCTTCGCCCATCTTTCTCCTACAGCTCATCCTTTGCCTCGGGGGTCCATCAGCGATCACGGCTACTTTCATAATGATGCTTGTATGTACCCCTGTGCCACGGCGAACAGAACAGGTTCTGTGATATCCCATGCAACCCAATCTACAAAATTTGATGATGGTGGTTATGAGTTTCATACTGTTCCTAAAGCTTGTTTCTTTATATATGGACATCTCAGGTCATATAAAATCCAAACTACAAATGGCTTCCACAATGTGTTTAATTTTTATAGCCATACAGATTCTTCACCATAAGACAACCACAAAAGAACATCCAAAGGATCGGATATAGCCCAGTACCAAATCCTATTTTGTCTAGCCATGTTTTTCAAGAGTTAAGGATAAAACGCAGGCATAAATAACTTATAGGTCTCTCTCTTTACATGAATTACTCCGTAGCCTGTGGCAATCTGCATATCAAGCAGGATCTCGCAAACAAACAACTGGCATATCTACTAACCATCAGCAGAGGTTGTTGAAGTGAGATTTAGGGGTAGACTCACAGCAAGCTAGATCATTTTAACAGCAGGACGGTGTGTGCACGCAAAACACATCCATATGAAACATCGTCCTCTAGTTCCCCAACCCATCCGCAACACCTACCGCCTTATTCACAAGGGTCTTAAGGGGCATCGATACCTGCCGCAAGGACGCCGTACATGTAGCAAGTGTGTTTCCTTCAACCCACAGTGAGAAAGAGGTTGGGATGTATTCTCTATAGGGCTAGACGACACGTGTCAGACTCAGAGTACCCCCCTTTTTTCTTCCTCAAATGTTCCCAGGAGAGTTTAACGGTGTGTGGGTGGGCCCTTGACACGGCTGCCCTGAATTCAATGTGACGCTGAATCGAATGTCGCCATTGGCTTTTCATTTAAACCTTAACAAACATTTCTTCAGTGCCATGCATCTTTAGATGCTGTGAACGTTTACAGTAGAGATTCACAACTGTAGATATTAAGAAGAACGATGGGAACCATTTACTTCTACTTTTGTTATGGACACAAAAACAATGCATGTAAATGTAAACATCATTCTTCGAAATCTCTCTTCGTGTAGCTTGAATGTAGTTTTCGTTTCTGTGAAATGACAGAAACAAAATATACAAGCTGCACAAAAGAAGATACTTTAAAGAATGTTGGAAACCATTGACTACTATTGTATTGACACAAAACTAATTCAATTGTGTAGAAACAAGAGAAGTAAAAGTTTCTTGTTCTTAAAAATCTCTTATTTTGTCATCAGACAAGACATCTTAAGATGCCTGGTAATGAAGAAATAGTTGTTGATAGTAACAGACAGTACAGTCAAGCTGCACAAAGAAGATATTTTGAAGAAAGTTGGCAATCATTTACTAATATTGTATAGACAGACATCCAATGCAAGGTAATGGTATTACCAGTGCCTAACAAACCAACATTCTTCAAAATCTCAAATTTTTTGTATAGCTTGACCATAATTTCTATTTTTGTCAACATACACAGCATTTAAAGACACATGGGTCTGAAAAAAGAAACTAATTATACAGTCAAGCTACAAAAGAAGAAAGTTTAAGAATATTGGTAACCATTTGCTACTGTTGTCTAGACAACCAATGTTAGTAAAAGGTTATCACTGACATTATTCAAAATATCTCCTTTTATGTATCTTTCTATCCACATATACAGCATCTAAAGACAGGAACAGAAAATACAGTCAACCTACACATATAAGCTTTGTTTTCAATTGCATTGGTTTGTGCACATACAATTGAAGTGAATGGTACCAACATTTTTCAAAATCTCTCATCTTGACACCGTGCCTGTATCTAAAGATGCATAGGGAAGAGGAAATGCAAGATGATGATAACATAAGATACAGTCGAGCTACACATTTATATTTTTAAGAATGATGGTAACCATTCACTACTCTTTTATAGACACAAAACCATTGCAAGTGAATGGGTTGACCATTGGTGTAACCAACATTCTTCATAATATCTCCTTTTTTATGTATCATTCAGTCAACTTACATTGCATCTCATGACAGAAACAGGAAACGCAGTCAAGCTACATAAAAGAAGATTTGTGTTCTCTTGCATTGGTTTGTGGCATCCAATAGAAGTGAATGGTAATTTCTTCAAAATATCTTCTTTTGTGTTCTGCAGAAGCTGATAAAGGTAGAAAGGATCAGAGTGTGACTAAACGAGGCCGATGATCCCTTTATTGCGAAGTATGTGAATTGCACTCTCCAGAATCATTTTAATGTTTGTCTCACAACACGGCAACCAACGTTTCTGCGTCACACCGCTTTCAGTAGACTCTACTTTCAACGCAGTCACTATCGACTGCCACTCTCGACTTCACAACCCTCAATGGAAACATTGCACCCCGCCCCCCGCCGTGTTTATTTTTGTGCGTCCGGACCGCTTTTGTGCGCCTGGGCAACAATGACTCACCGGCTTTTGCGTAAATGGAGCAGTTTCGAAAAAATTGAGAGAACAAATGAATTGACATTTGCTATGGCTGCATCCCCGAGCCGTGCGCTGAAAGCATCGGATCAATGCTCGCGAACGCCCCTGGGGAGAAGTACCATGGAACGGCTCAAAGCCTGATCTTAAAAGGCTGGGTTATTGACTGATTTCTGCTCCAAAAGCTTCAGCTCCCCGTCTCAAACATCCAGCTTTAGCTTTGACTGACGCAGTGGCCTCCTCAAGAGTTGAGGCGGAAGGCTAGCAGTGGACTTACCCCCGGCAGCGTCTTCTGTTCGTGGAGGGCGTTCTGGGCTTTGATGGCCGACTCGCGGGCGCAGTAGGTGAGGAACGCGCAGCCTGCGTGACAGAGATAAAAAAAGAGAGTTTTAATGACTTGGATAGACAGGGGTCTTCCATTCAATGTTAGTCTGTGGGGGGCCAATGTCATTTGAATTCTGTATCATCAAGACATTAAGGGCAGATAGATAACTTTATCCAAACCAGCTTCAGAAAAAGAATAAGACAGGAAAAACATTCAGAGGGAAAACGCAAAACAAGAAGATGCATAGTACCAATACCATATACACAATGGCCCTAGTAGTACGTGTTTTTGTTATTTCTCCGAATGTTTAATGCACAGTTCATCCGAAAATGACATTTTCCCTGTGTGCATTTTAAGTATCTCAGTTTCTTTTGAAAGTAGGAACCACAAATTTCTAGTACAGTAGAATGGCAATTCGTGTGTGTGTGTGTGTGTGTGTGTGTGTGTGTGTGTGTGTGTGTGTGTGTGTGTGTGTGTGTGTGTGTGTGTGTGTGTGTGTGTGTGTGTGTGTGTGTGTGTGTGTGTGTGTGTGTGTGTGCGTGTGTGTGCGTGTGTGTGCGTGTGTGTGCGTGTGTGCATGTTCGCACTTAAAATACATATGCAATTCATATTTAATTTTATATATTAGGTAAACTTTTTAAAAGGAAACATTTTAGGTGATTTATCGCAAATAAATTCATTTCAAAATAAATCTTTCCGTTTATATTTTATGTTTTTGTGGTGATTATATTTACATACTGTACATAAAATCACATGCAAAGATTTTGGATTATGTAAATAATGTATATCTTGAATAATCACTTATAAAATAATTTTGTGAGTGTATATTATGTGTTTACTGTGGTGTGCAAATAATACCTACAGTATAAAAAGTAGTAATATACCTTTCTGTTTAGATGTAAACTATATTCAAAAATAAATTATTAAATATGAATTGAAATTGATTAATCATGATTCATTAATTTTAAAATTAATATTTAAATTAATATCATGTGTGTTGTACATATTTAAGAAATATAAGTTATATATGTTCTTATTAATACATAATGTAAATAGTATTCAAATATAACCTTCATTACATAATAAACATTTAATCAGTCGATTTTTAGGGAAGTGACAAAAAATTCAATCACAAAGCTATAAGTGGCTTTATAAAGCATGAAAAATATGCGCAACATAACGTGTGTGTACATTCCGACACAACAAAACAAGACTAAGAAACTAAATCAGCCCATTAAGTCCAATAAGTCGAACTAGTTAGTCAAGTACTCCCGGAGGAAGTGTTTCTCCAGCCATTTTCCTAAGATTGCAATGGATTTCACCATTCGGGTGACGGTTGTGGGTTTCCTGCACAACCAATAGAAAGCGAGAGTGAAGGTTGCTGAAAGTACTGCACAGTGATGCCCAGATACGGTGGTCAATGAATTCAGGTTCCACATACGCCCCCAATATTGTTCCCAGCAGCACTCCACGTACAATGACAACAGGGCCCAAGGTGCCTTGAGGAGTCCCTGTGGACGAGGTAAATACAGACACAGGCTATTTTCTAACATGGGGGAGACTGTCCGGTCCACTTTATACTGAATGTGCTGTGTGCCCGTTGGTGTGCACGTCGATGTGTGTGTGCGCCGTACCGGGAGAGATGAAATGGGCGATCCTATTTGAAGCAAGTTCCATTGCCAGATGGAATAAACCATGACTGTCATGACACCCTGACAGAGAGAAAGCAGAGCCAGGAAACATCAAGCCCCTGGGGTCTCGGAACCAATCTCGGAATGAAACTGAATAAGATACGCACATATTTATACACCCAACTCTTCCGTCATGTATTAAAGTAGGAAAGTAGAGCACCAAAACATGGATTTTTAGACATTATCAGCACAAAAAGTAAAGGTATTCACTGTAAACACAAACTTTGCTTTTGATTTGATCATCGGCGACAGGGAAACAGAACATTGGGGATGGACAACCACACAGTCACTCGTTCTTCTCGCCCCACCACGACCTCATCATGTTGCATTGCATCCAAATATATCCACCTCATATTCATAACTATGCATTTTCCTTTTAAGCTTTAAAGAGAAAAACTGACATGGTCAACGCAACAAATATTCACCACGTCGTTTTATGTCCATAAACAATGTATTATGCGCATATCATTGTTAATATAATTATTAATAAGAATGTGAATAAATTGTATTATTTTGAATTTTATAAAAGTGTCATATAAAGAAAAAATTAAATGGAGAAAATGATTTATATAGGTCACTACTTTAAGCAAATCCATGTTAAAAGGATGTTAAAATAAGACCATGTTAAAACTCACCAAATTTATTAATTCTCCGAAACTCAAAAGAATATGTTTTAAATATCTCTGTGGTGTTCATACATTGGATCAGAGTTCTCCTTGGATATTTTTCTTGTCATACTTGGCACGATAGCCAATAACCCAATAGATGCGTTTTGGAATGCCATCATACATTTTTACGATATAGGAACAGAAATATTCCACAAATCTTTTTTTGCAAAAATCTTGGTGATTTAAGTTTAAACGACTCTAAAAGTCTAAAACAGCATAAGATATATACGAGCGCGCACACACACACACACACACACACACACACACACACACACACACACACACACACACACACACACACACACACATATATTAAAGGTAATGTATATGAATCTTTAAATGCTAATAACTGCTGTACTCAAATATCATACAATAACTTAAAATGGCAAACGCATCTCTTCTTTTCTTTACTATTACATCCTTTATAAAGAACTATACTGCTTTTGGATTTAAAAGGGTTGCAAAGAATATCCCCAGTAAATTTGATAAACTGATTATCAAAAGTAAAAGATGTGCCTGTGTGAGTGTTTGTAATTGTGTGTGTGCGTGCGTGCGTGTGTGCGTGCGTTTAAAAAAGGATGAAAAGGGGAAAAATGGTTTAAGAAAAAAATGAATGCATTTCTGTATTTCGATGTTCTTGGTGCTTAGTGTGGTCTGCGAGTGCAGTCCATGGGCACCAGAACTTCATAATTAGAATCCAAACACGTATTATCGGACTGCTGTTGCACACCAGGCACGAAATCTTTGGCTGCATGATGAAATTGTTTGAAACTCGACATAAAAAGATCATGCAGAGAAACTGCTGACACATCACCCAGGGGACGGCCTATGAAAATGATCTACCACAATGTTTAATAACAATCTCTATTGTTTGACCGAACGAGATTTAATAATTAACAAATGTAGATGCGCCGTTAGAAAGCTATGGGATGTAGTTTCAAATGGCAATTTTTCATCGGTTTGTGCCCTACTTATTGTTTTATTAAATTAATAGAATAAAATACATTTTAAATGTATTATTATAATTTATGAAGAGAATAATATTATTATTGCTTTTATTCTTAATACTAATTAGTAAAATGATGAGGATTTTTTTTATTTTAAATAAATGTCAAAGAAGAAATGTTTCATTTTCTTGCATTATATAAAGGTCATTCATTTCAGCAGATCTGCAAATCGGACTGCGGAACAGAAGAGTTATACCAAAATATAAATAATATAAATATTTTTCTTTGACACACAAAACAAGATATTTTGAGAAATGTCTCAGTGTGTGTTTATGTCCTTACAATTAAAATACCCAAGACCAGTGTTTTTTACCCATAAGAAAATGAACGTTATTGAAGTATGCCTCTTTTTAGTATGCTTCTCTTACACCTTAAACAGGAAAGTGCCAAGCACTATTAGTACACTAACTGGCACACTACTAGTACATTGATATAAGTGTACTTACTAAATAAAGTTACTTTTACACAAACTTGACCGCTTCTAAAGTATACTACAAAAATCAACTTCAGGTATACTTCTTGATAAAAATAGCTGACAACATTCTTCAAAACGTCTTGTTCTAAAACCAACAAAGTCATAGAGTACACGAAATGTGAGCAAATAAATAATCATTAAAAGGTCTTTTGGGTGATTTATCCCTTCAAATTGTTCTCAAATCAAGCTGGGAAAACAGATCAGCTCGAGCGCACACCATCACCGAAGCCAAAAGGGGGACAGCCGAATCAAAGGCCCCCAAGACCTCAGACCTCCGGAGTCCACGGTATGCATTTAAAATCCTTTCACCTCCAAAGTGGAACTGTGGCCGAGGCGGGCGAGAGTGTTCGTCTCTCTTCCAGTAAAGAAATGACATCTAACCCCTGTGCTAATAAGCAATCCTATCGACAGAGACCCACGAGGCCTGCGGGTCTCTGGAACGGCGTCGAGCTTCACGGCGAGGTGCAGTACTGTAATTAAGCAAGCTGAATTGAAGGTGCCGGCCCCCACCGCTCCTGACAGCCCCCATTTGCAGTTTTTTTTTAATAGCGAAGCTAAGCCATCGCACCATTGCTCCCGCCCCCCTCGGCGCCCCCTCGTAATTGTGTGCGCGCCCTGAACTGTGAGGTGCCAGTAACGTGCGAAGGCCCGACGCTAAATCTGCTCCCCTGCCCTAATTCTTCACGTTCTCGCCTGAGTACATTGAAACTTCGAAAGCTCGCAACTTCCGCTTGTTCCCCCGCACGATAAAGTTTCGCTCGGAGAACAAAGCACTAAACTTCCGTTGTGCGGATACGGGAAAGATAAACACTGACGTTGGCATTCTACTTGACAAATCATCTACATTTATTTTTTGGTAACATGAGGAACAGACATCGGCAAATAGGGATAACCACAGAGATAAGGGATCATAGTCGACTGTCAGCTAGATGGACGAGAATGTAATGTAAGCGTAAGTGATCCAAAAGTAGGATACAATACATATGATGTGAGCAAAAACAATAAAAAGGAAGTTGTTGGTATTGTGAGTTTGATTTAGGGGTGTGCGATATTGGCCAAAAGTGATTATACACTTTTGATTATCTCGATGTTCCGGGATTTTGCCGATAACGAAAACAATTGTTATCTAGCTTTACTTTTCAACGAAATCTTTATTATCCATAATACAATAAATAACAATGAAGACGATCAATTGATAAGGGGGCCCCAGGATTTGTTGTTTTAAATAAAACAAATACAAAAAATTCAAAATACAAAAATCTCTTAAAATTTGTTGTGTTGTGATTGCGCGCACACAGACGGCGCAGCATTTAGATTTTTTCTGTGAAAATCAAATAATTGATTAAAAATCCAACAGTTGATTTCTCTCTAATATTTTCTCTACTAGCTACCTAGATTTACTTAATTTTTTACTTACATATACAAAAATGTAATCAGTACATTTACTTAATCTCAAAGCTTTTAAATGTTGTCATCTTTTTCAGCGTAAATTGTTTTACGTAAAACCGCGTCCTTTTTTCTGATTGAATACGGGTTTATGATTAGTTATTACAGTCCTTGTGAGACTTTTCGTTATCAAATATATTGTGATTTTGTATTTTTTCAAAAACGAAATTCAAAATATTATCGCACAAAATATTTTTTGTACACCCCAAGTCAGATTCATGAGCTCCTTATTATTCCTGTCACTCATCATACAATTAATAATGAATGAGTTCAGTTTGTATGTAAAAACGCTTCGGAGGGTACATTTTGGACGCTAAACTAGTTGCTGGAAGAGGACGATCTTACGATATTTGGGATAATATTTTAAAAAGCGACACACATACCATGCAGCCCTTTAATAATGTTAGGGCATCCAGTAGTATGGACGCCCCTAAAAAAATTTTGGGTTGAAAGAATTATCATGCCACTTTCAGTTTCTTTCATTTAAATTTAATATAACTTTATCCAAATTTTCTGATTAAACATATCTACACAACAGGAATATTGTATAGAAATTTGCAAATGAAGAAGAATTCTTACTTTGTATTTAACAGAATATGACCTTTTTGAAAGACACATGGGAGAATACAATACAATTTAATATGATGGTTATTGTCAATAGCTGTATATTGTATCTCCAACAGCAGAGTGAATAAAATCACCGTTGGCGTCAATGGGATGTAATGCGTTGACCACATTATAAAAGAAAAGGGGGGTTGATATTCTCTAAAGCACTCTCTCAGTTACTGTCCAGACAACAGCATTGTCCCTGCCCTCGCCTAATTACTTTCTAATGAGTCTTGTAATATAAGCGTGCGGTAGCGTAACCTGTAAACCTTAATTAAGGCAGCCAACTCGAAATGAGCTCAGCCGCCATGTACCGGAGCAAAGTTTTATGGGCATAATTCTTCACATGAGACATGAACACTGCAGAATTGAAAAAATCCTATGCAGGGATGCAACATGACGGTCTTACAGTTTGGTTGCTTTAATTCAGAATATATGGAATATAAAATACAGACGTATTTTAATAGTACAAATGTATATAATAGGAAATCCATTTCACAAACACAAGCAACTTACGACAAATATAACAAAGATGCGACTACAGATGTGCACATTTATAGTAAAAAAAAAAGGCAAATTCTTAATAATTAACAGTATGGATTTGTGAAATGTATTTATTCAAACCAACAAAGACAAACAAACCATACTGACACCCAGGCAACAACTTGTTAGACGTCGCCAACTCAAGACATCCCTAGATCAAATCCTCTTTTGAATTTCAAGTATTGAGACGTGACATTGCTACAGATGTCATGAAGCATGCCGGGAAGTCCTCTCGCAGACAACACCCGACTCTTACTCCGTCCAGGAAGGGAACACTGAAACAAAGACTCCCTCAAAGGAGAAGCTTTCTCAGTAGGCTACATCTGTCTCTCTCTCTCTCTTTTCCCGTCTTTAGAGGGTGGCTGGCAGGCGAGTTGTGATGCCAGCCCTGGCAGCTTAACCTATTTTCGGAAATACCACAGATTTCTATTAATAGCCGTGCTGAGCAGCAGGCCTCTCTGCACATCCCCGACGGGTCCCACAAACTCACTACTAACGTCCTCTCTCGGATCACCTTTCAGCCACGCTCATGTCAAAGCATTACTTCACCATGCTAAAATAAAAACAGCAACCGTACCCCACAAAAGGGGTATTTTATTACGAATACGAATTGTGGTATGCGGTCTTGTACAGGGTTACGCGGCAAAACTTCAATAATACGAAAAATGTAAGACCCCGCCAACAAAACGCAGAATGCATGTGATGTCACAGTATGGTTATAACATTTCTCTACTAAGTTTCTTACATATTTTTCAAATATCTCTTCATCGTTACTCCATCGTTTCTATCACGACATTCCAAGGTCAATCCATCATCACTCGTACATCAATCCTACACCTGTCCAATATAACTTCCATGTTCCTTAAACGTCACTCCAACATCGCTTCCTTGTCACTCCGTCGTCACTCCGGATTCACTCCAGCGTCACTCCGGCATCATTCTGGCTTCACTTTAGCATCACTCCAACGTCATTCCTATGTCAATCCATCATCACTCCTAAATCAATCCTACACCTTTCCAACATCACTTCGATGTTCCTTTAATGTCACTCCAACGTCACTCCAACGTCACTCCAACGTCATTCCTTAATCAATCCAATTCAATGTTCCTTTACCGTCACTTCAACTTCACTCCAACACCACTCTATCGTTATTTTATTTTCAAACTTTATCGTCCGACTTCAATTCAACTTCACTCTGGATTCACTCCGGTGTCACACTGGCATCCCCCCGGGTCAACTCCAACATCACTCCAACGTCATTCCAACGTCATTCCTATGTAAATCCATCATCATTCCTAAACCAATCCTACACCTTTCTAATATCCCTTCAATGTTCCTATAACGTAACTCCAATGTCACTCCAACGTCACTCCAATGTCACTTTATTTTCACACTTCAATGTCACTCCAACGTCACTTAATTGTCTCTCAAACATCAATCTGACATCACTCCGGCATCCATCCGGCATCACTTCAACATCACTCCGACGTCACTACAATGTCACTCAAACGTTAATCTCATTTAAACCTGGTAAACCCTGACCAAGAGTCATGTCCTATTCAAATATTGGCTGAAGCTTGATATATCTCTAGGATTGAATAAAAAAAGTAGAAAATGTGCACAATTCAAATACAAAGACCTAAAGCCTTGATGCAATATTGCGACAAAAAAAAGGATTTATCATATTATTCCTAGCACGTCCTATTGCCTTAAGTACCTTTTAACACCAATGAATTCATACTGTTTGTACACAATCTCATCCCCTTTGCTCTCAACATCCGCGATAATGTTTAACATCTGCCCTCCATTCCTCCCCCTTCGTATCAAATCCTATTGTTCACACCCTTTCCTTCTCAGCCAGGGTGGATCTGCCTCTCCCATCCTGTCAGGAGGGCTTGTCACTTCGCAGATGCCTGCGGATTAAAGGCATCATTTGTTTTCTGAGGTTCTGACAATCACTCCATCTCTCTCAGCACGTTCATCTATTGTGCTTAGCCCTCTGCCTCGCCGTCATTCCCCCTGCCCACTCCAGCTTCGCGTGTGCGCGCTTGGCATTTGTCACAGCTCTCTGACTGACATAATGGCCGTGCCCTCCTTCCCGAGATCAAAGGAAGCCGGGAAAAAGGCTTTTCCGCGCAAATTCAGACGAGGCATTTACATATTTCCGAGCCACTCTCATCAGGCACGACGGAAAACTTCTTTAGCTGTTCATTAGTCAACCGTGCTGAGCGTTCATTTATTTCCGCTTCGGCCTACGAACGTCTCAAGGAAAAAAACAACTGCGTAATTTCTAAAACAGCCATTCTTTTGCATCATGCATTTTATTGTCTCGTGCTCTGCATCCCGATTCAGTCTTTATTGCATTTTTATTTGATAACAAAACACCACCTCTGAACTCGTAAGGTTGTTAAACAAAATCCAAAAAGTAATTTCCTACACCCTTTATCTTTCGTCGGCTGGACAAACAGCCAGGAACACGTGGCGTCCGCCACCGCCGTTTTGACGACACAATATTTGTAAAACACGAACACCCTGCGTACGGGAAATTCAATGGGCTTTCAATTACCGAACAGCATCACGACACATTTGAAGATCGCCCTATTATCGTCCATAAAGACGCTCACTTGGGAGAGATTCACAGTATCTCAGAATAGCGCATCAATAATGTTCTTCTCGAGTTTTATGCCCGGTCCACATAAAACGAGAGGTTACAGCGGGTCACCGAACCTCTTTCCACAGAGGGATGTCTAAAATACTCTACTGTAAGTGCCATCTGCCGATGAATGGTAATAGCCTTAAAAACACAGAACACACACACTTTTTATCGCGGGAGAAAAATAACCGTCTCCATACGGAGGCAAAAAAAAAAACAGGTAAAGGGGAGATAAGTGGCCGGTTCGTTTGAAAAGATGGGTAGCTAAAAGCCAAGCTCGCCCGTGGAGGAGTGAGGATCTCATTTTGACATTCGCATCAACAGTTTCTGCCGGGAGAGCGGCTGAAGCTTTGCATTTTTCATGAAGCAGTCTTGTTGTGTATTACAGTATTTACAGATATTTGGGTGTTCAGACTGCCAGACTTTTAAAGCTGTGAAGGACGTATTTAACGTCCGACATCAATTTATTAATTCTAGGTTAAATGTCATGCCATCTTTGCGTGAGCCCTATGCCATTCTATTGGTACAACACGCTGCCTCATCTTATCTAAATCTCTATTACAGCCTCAACACTTGAAGAAACACAAAGCCAGGCTGTGTATCCATCCACACGAGGACGGCCTCGAAATTAAAATCGTTTTAAATTCACACGATTACTTCTAAGACTTATTTCTTCTTCGCTCATAAATGCATTAGCACAATGGTCCCCTCGACAGCTATTACTTATTGACACTTGATAATAGCAGATGGCAAAGCGTCTGCATCACAGCCGTCTACTTCATTCGGCATCAGTCTTTGAAAAAACGGTATTTTAGTCCGCGAGACCCTTCCGTCGCGTCGTGAACGATGCGAACGCAAGCTTATCCTTGTACATCACCTGCCGAGCGCAAAATGGGGGTAAGAGGCTTTCAAAGCAAAGCAACAATGGTCTATTCATCTCTTTGGTAGTAGGAGAAGAACCACTGCACTATTTGTACGATTATTAAACCTTAGCTGGCGTAAAACATGTGCTGCTTGATAATACACGACTATGTGTAAATCCAGAGGTAGAAACGTCATTTAAATGCCAAGCTCAAGTGAATACAGGTGAGAAGCCCGAAGGTACAACGTTCACCTGGCAATACAAATCGAGCGCAGCTCTCATAGCGATATTTTTATACTAAACACAGCGGGGTGGGAGTACAACGTGTTTAATTGTAGAGAAGAGGGACGAACTAACCGAGCGAGCGAAACCTCGAGACAATAACTCCGAATGCTAATCCCCAGTCATTATTACCGCGCTTAGCGGGATTATCAGGTTGACTTACTGGAGCTCCACAAAGATGCGCCAACCACTGGGCATAGCGCATCCCTTTTCCAAACCCACAGGCCACACTGGTGATCCTTTTGTGAGGGACGTCTTAAACCACGGGTGAAAAACGGGACGCCCAAACGCTCTGCTCGACCCTCGAAATGGATTTCTTATTTTTTGCATGCTTACGCTGGCATCGAGACAAACATTGACTTTCCTCTTCTTGCGTCTGTTGCGCGTTTTGCCTTTTCTTCGGCGGAAAAGTCTATTTTTGCATCGCGAAAAATTACATTAGCATCCTCCGCTGCGTTTAGGCCAAACCTTGGAACAACCCTACGGTCTGCATTACCAATGCGCTCGATTTTGTGCCTATCCTCACGAGACAATATATGCTGACTTGTACTTATGGTCACATCCCCGCGTCGAATAATGCATAAGATTACGCAAACCATTCATCCTCGAGACAAAAACACTCGGCATGGCCCTTTAGAGCCCGTATTCCATTTTTCATCCTTTATTTGCATCAGGGGTGCATTTGGGGAGATTTTCAGGTCTATGATGTTGAACTTTAAGCCTTGACTACGATATAGAGAAGTTTGGAAAGGAAATGTGAAAGGTCAATATCTTCTTGACGTAAGCCTATAAGGACCAAACGCAAACGCAAGGAAACCTCGATGCCAAACGTTTGGGATAAATACGATTTCCACATACACAACTGCTTATCATATGCTGAAAAATAGACATAAATGTCTCCGAGCTTCCAATGCAAGCACTTCAACATTCTGTCAACTTCTCCTCGCTCGTGGTTGTGTCGCAAATGACTTGTTACACTTCATACCACAATGATGACTATTGATAACGAAAAACCTTGACATTCCGGCCAAGGCCAAGGTCGGTCTAGATAGCAAGCTAAAGATCTGATCTGCTTCACCACGAACATCTTCCAGGCATCTTCTGGAGGTCGAAGAGCCGACGTCTCATCTCAGATGAGCAAAGGACTCATATGCGATCAGGGTCGATTCTATTCGCTCTTCTCAAAATCCAACCCCACGTTCCCATTACCCGTGCCCGTTCGCCACGGATAAACCCAATTCAAAACAGCAGAGTTATTCTGAAGCCGGGCTACTCAGGGGGGTAAATATCACGGATGAGCGCTCGTGCAAACACGGCCTCATTAGCATAATTATAAACACGCCACCGATATGAAGCTTAATGGCAAGTGACACTAACGAAGACGAATGTGAAAATTCCGTTTCCGAAACCCATCGCTCGAGGAGACGCGTCGGTGTCGCCCACGTCGACAGATTACACCCGAGCGGCGGTTTAATTTTAGTCGCCGACCATTTGTTTGAGCGGGATTTATGACGTGTTCAACGCGCGTCACAAGCGCTCAAATCGTATTGGTTCAATTAATGACGCACGACTAACATGCAAATGCGAGCTTGTGTGATAGGACAACCTTTTATGTGAGTTCTATATTCTTTGTATTGATGTAAATTTTTACGCTCTGATTTTCTTCGATTTTCGCCTTAAAGCGAACAAGTTAAACAGCCTTAAAGAAAAGACATGAAATGTATGGAAGTTGTTTAAATGAACACATTTCATCATGCAAATATATTTAAATCAATCATGCATCACTCATAGACTGTCAATCAAATCTACTGTGACATTCTTTCAAATAGCTCCATCCAACCTGGATCAAGAGTTTACCTTTGTGCATCCCGGTGTATCGGTCCTTCAAGACTGTCAATTCGTGGATTTTCCCAAACTGTTCGAATAAGGGCTTCAGGTCTTTTTCTTCAAGGTTTCTCGGTATCTGCCCGATAAAGAGTTTTATGGCATCTTGGTCTTTCATGGTGCCGTTCTCCGGATGAATGGAGATGGATTCTGACCCGTTCATGGGTTTTGGAAATGGGATCTGAGCGTACTGGTGCGGGATAAGGAGGAGAGGATGCTGGCTCGGCGTTGCCACGGTGACAAGGAGGCTGGAGGATGCGGGATGGGGCGTCTGTGGATGCTGCTCCGTCTCAGTCTGAGTGAATCTGGCCATTCTGAGCTGAGAGCAGACTGGATAATAATAATGACAACACACACACACACTGAGAGAGAGAGAGAGAGAGAGAGAGAGAGAGAGAGAGAGAGAGAGAGAGAGAGAGAGAGAGAGAGAGAGAGAGAGAGAGAGAGAGAGAGAGAGAGAGAGAGAGAGAGAGAGAGAGAGAGAGAGAGAGAGAGAGAGAGAGAGAGAGCAGTCATCTGGAAACACACACTTACTTTCTAGGCGATACACAGACAGGAGATGGGAGAAAAGGGGGGTGGGGGAGATGGATGGGAAAAGCAAGCATTTTTTGCTCCTGAGCGACATCTAGTGAGGAACAATGACATCAGGAGCTTTTAAACAAGACCTGGATGAGAGAGAAGACATGCACTGTATTTCCAAAATTATTGGCTCACCTTTGACTTGCATAAGTCAAATCCTCATCCATAGGGTTCAATATGATGTCGGTCCACCCCATAACAGCGATAAGTCTTCTGGGAAGGATGCATGTAAGGGTTAGGAGTCTGTTTATGGGAATTCTTGACATTTGTGATGTCACTGATGTTGGATGAGAAGCATTTGTGATGTCACTGATGTTGGATGAGAAGCATTTGTGATGTCACTGATGTTGAATGAGAAGCATTTGTGATGTCACTCATGTTGGATGAGAAGCACTTGTGATGTCACTGATGTTGTATGAGAAGCATTTGTGATGTCACTGATGTTGGATGAGAAGCATTTGTGATGTCACTGATGTTGGATGAGAAGCATTTGTGATGTCACTGATGTTGGGTGAGAAGCATTTGTGATGTCACTGACGTTGGATGAGAAGCATTTGTGATGTCACTGATGTTGGATGAGAAGCATTTGTGATGTCACTGATGTTTTGTGTGAGAAGCATTTGTGATGTCACTGATGTTGGATGAGAAGCATTTGTGATGTCACTGATGTTGAATGAGAAGCATTTGTGATGTCACTGATGTTGGATGAGAAGCATTTGTGATGTCACTGATGTTGGATGAGAAGCATTTGTGATGTCACTGATGTTGGATGAGAAGCATTTGTGATGTCACTGATGTTGGATGAGAAGCATTTGTGATGTCACTGATGTTGGATGATAAGCATTTGTGATGTCACTGATGTTGGGTGAGAAGCATTTGTGATGTCACTGATGTTGAATGAGAAGCATTTGTGATGTCACTGATGTTGGATGAGAAGCATTTGTGATGTCACTGATGTTGGATGAGAAGCATTTGTGATGTCACTGATGTTGAATGAGAAGCATTTGTGATGTCACTGATGTTGGATGAGAAGCATTTGTGATGTCACTGATGTTGAATGAGAAGCATTTGTGATGTCACTGATGTTGGATGAGAAGCATTTGTGATGTCACTGATGTTGGATGAGAAGCATTTGTGATGTCACTGATGTTGGATGAGAAGCATTTGTGATGTCACTGATGTTGGATGAGAAGCATTTGTGATGTCACTGATGTTGGATGAGAAGCATTTGTGATGTCACTGATGTTGGGTGAGAAGCATTTGTGATGTCACTGATGTTGAATGAGAAGCATTTGTGATGTCACTGATGTTGGATGATAAGCATTTGTGATGTCACTGATGTTGAATGAGAAGCATTTGTGATGTCACTGATGTTGAATGAGAAGCATTTGTGATGTCACTGATGTTGAATGAGAAGCATTTGTGATGTCACTGATGTTGGATGAGAAGCATTTGTGATGTCACTGATGTTGAATGAGAAGCATTTGTGATGTCACTCATGTTGGATGAGAAGCACTTGTGATGTCAATGATGTTTTGTGTGAGAAGCATTTGTGATGTCACTGATGTTGGGTGAGAAGCATTTGTGATGTCACTGATGTTGAATGAGAAGCATTTGTGATGTCACTGATGTTGGATGAGAAGCATTTGTGATGTCACTGATGTTGGATGAGAAGCATTTGTGATGTCACTGATGTTGGATGAGAAGCATTTGTGATGTCACTGATGTTGGATGAGAAGCATTTGTGATGTCACTGATGTTGGATGATAAGCATTTGTGATGTCATTGATGTTGGATGAGAAGCATTTGTGATGTCACTGATGTTGGATGAGAAGCATTTGTGATGTCACTGATGTTGGGTGAGAAGCATTTGTGATGTCACTGATGTTGGATGAGAAGCATTTGTGATGTCACTGATGTTGGGTGAGAAGCATTTGTGATGTCACTGACGTTGGATGAGAAGCATTTGTGATGTCACTGATGTTGGATGAGAAGCATTTGTGATGTCACTGATGTTGGATGAGAAGCATTTGTGATGTCACTGATGTTGGATGAAAAGCATTTGTGATGTCACTGATGTTGGATGAAAAGCATTTGTGATGTCACTGATGTTGGGTGAGAAGCATTTGTGATGTCACTGATGTTGGATGAAAAGCATTTGTGATGTCACTGATGTTGGATGAAAAGCATTTGTGATGTCACTGATGTTGTATGAGAAGCATTTGTGATGTCAATGATGTTGGATGAGAAGCATTTGTGATGTCACTGATGTTGGATGAAAAGCATTTGTGATGTCACTGATGTTGGGTGAGAAGCATTTGTGATGTCACTGATGTTGGATGAAAAGCATTTGTGATGTCACTGATGTTGGATGAGAAGCATTTGTGATGTCACTGATGTTGGATGAGAAGCATTTGTGATGTCACTGATGTTGGATGAGAAGCATTTGTGATGTCACTGATGTTGGGTGAAAAGCATTTGTGATGTCACTGATGTTGGATGAGAAGCATTTGTGATGTCACTCATGTTGGATGATAAGCATTTGTGATGTCACTGATGTTGGATGAGAAGCATTTGTGATGTCACTGATGTTGGGTGAGAAGCATTTGTGATGTCACTGATGTTGGATGAGAAGCATTTGTGATGTCACTGATGTTGAATGAGAAGCATTTGTGATGTCACTGATGTTGGATGAGAAGCATTTGTGATGTCACTGATGTTGGATGAGAAGCATTTGTGATGTCACTGACGTTGGATGAGAAGCATTTGTGATGTCACTCATGTTGGATGATAAGCATTTGTGATGTCACTGATGTTGGATCAGAAGCATTTGTGATGTCACTGATGTTGGATGAGAAGCATTTGTGATGTCACTGATGTTGGATGAAAAGCATTTGTGATGTCACTGACGTTGGATCATAAGCATTTGTGATGTCACTGATGTTGGATCAGAAGCATTTGTGATGTCACTGATGTTGGGTGAGAAGCATTCGTGATGTCACTGATGTTGGATGAGAAGCATTTGTGATGTCACTGATGTTGGATGAGAAGCATTTGTGATGTCACTGATGTTGGATGATAAGCATTTGGGATGTCACTGATGTTGAGTGAGAAGCATTTGTGATGTCAATGATGTTGGTTGAGAAGCATTTGTGATGTCACTGACGTTGGATGAGAAGCATTTGTGATGTCACTGATGTTGAATGAGAAGCATTTGTGATGTCACTGATGTTGAGTGAGAAGCATTTGTGATGTCACTGATGTTGGATGAGAAGCATTTGTGATGTCACTGATGTTGGATGAAAAGCATTTGTGATGTCACTGATGTTGAATGAGAAGCATTTGTGATGTCACTGATGTTGGATGAGAAGCATTTGTGATGTCACTGATGTTGGATGAGAAGCATTTGTGATGTCACTGACGTTGGATCATAAGCATTTGTGATGTCACTCATGTTGGATGAGAAGCACTTGTGATGTCACTGATGTTGGGTGAGAAGCATTCGTGATGTCACTGATGTTGGATGAGAAGCATTTGTGATGTCACTGATGTTGGATGATAAGCATTTGTGATGTCACTGATGTTGGATGAGAAGCATTTGTGATGTCACTGATGTTGGATGAGAAGCATTTGTGATGTCACTGATGTTGGATGAGAAGCATTTGTGTTGTCACTGATGTTGGATGAGAAGCATTTGTGATGTCACTGATGTTGGATGAGAAGCATTTGTGATGTCACTGATGTTGGATGATAAGCATTTGTGATGTCACTGATGTTGGATGAGAAGCATTTGTGATGTCACTGATGTTGGATGAGAAGCATTTGTGATGTCACTGATGTTGGATGAGAAGCATTTGTGTTGTCACTGATGTTGGATGAGAAGCATTTGTGATGTCACTGATGTTGGATGATAAGCATTTGTGATGTCACTGATGTTGGATGAGAAGCATTTGTGATGTCACTGATGTTGGATGAGAAGCATTTGTGATGTCACTGATGTTGGATGAGAAGCATTTGTGATGTCACAGATGTTGAATGAGAAGCATTTGTGATGTCACTGATGTTGTATGAGAAGCATTTGTGATGTCAATGATGTTGGATGAGAAGCATTTGTGTTGTCACTGATGTTGGATGAGAAGCATTTGTGATGTCACTGATGTTGGATGAGAAGCATTTGTGATGTCACTGATGTTGGATGAGAAGCATTTGTGATGTCACTGATGTTGGATGAGAAGCATTTGTGTTGTCACTGATGTTGGATGAGAAGCATTTGTGATGTCACTGATGTTGAATGAGAAGCATTTGTGATGTCACCGATGTTGAATGAGAAGCATTTGTGATGTCACTGATGTTGGATGAGAAGCATTTGTGATGTCACTGATGTTGGATGAGAAGCATTTGTGATGTCACTGATGTTGGATGAGAAGCATTTGTGATGTCACTGATGTTGTATGAGAAGCATTTGTGATGTCACTGATGTTGGATGAGAAGCATTTGTGTTGTCACTGATGTTGGATGAGAAGCATTTGTGATGTCACTGATGTTGGATGAGAAGCATTTGTGATGTCACTGATGTTGGATGAGAAGCATTTGTGATGTCACTGATGTTGGATGAGAAGCATTTGTGATGTCACTGATGTTGGATGAGAAGGTCTGGATCTCGGTTTCCTCTTTAATTCATCTCCCAAGTGTTTGAGATCAGGACTCTGTGCATCCACACCAGACTCATCCATGTCTTTATGGATCTTACTTTGTGCACTGTCATGTTGAAAGAAGAGGTCAGATCCAAACTCTTCCCAAACTTGGGAGGATTGTCCAAAATTTCTCAGTACGATGAAGCATTCCGAGTGAGAGTTGAAACCCCTGATTTGGATTCTATAGATGTGTGAGCGAACACTTTTGGAAATATAGTGTGTGTGACGCAGTTTTCTCTGTTCAATACACAGCTTCAAGTTTTCTGAATTTGTACGGGTACAACGCCACTCCCGGATAACTTTTAGTCTTTACAAACTCTCACAAAACTTTATTATTTATTGCATTGTATTTTCTTTTTTGTTTTTACAACATTTAAAGATGTTTAAAAGACAAAATGTTCCAATTCAATATTCAATATTGCGATGTCTGTCCTTTGTAAGACATTTTAGTCAAATCATAGAATCATCATCTACTAGGGATGGACATGGACTGTGTATTATGATTTAACTAGTTTGTGACTAGTTTAACTAGTTTTCATTAACTTTTTATTAGGAGTGTCCAACGATTAATTGCGATTGATCGCATCCAAAATAAAGCTTTGTGTTAACGTTATACATAAATGTGTACTGTGCATCTTCATTTTGTATTTATAAACACATTTACATGCATATATTCATTAAGAAAAATTAAATATAGAAATTTATAAAAAAACATGTATAATTAAATTAATGTCAAATTTTTATAAATGTATTTAAATATTTCCTTAGCAAACATACAAGCAAGTGTATGTCTTTGTGTTTACAAACTCCAAATTAACACGCACATTACATAGAAACTAATACTTACACAAACTTTAATTAACCGCTTGACAGCCCTGTGTTTGTATAATTCTCCCCATGCACTTATATTACACGTATATCTGTCAGACATCTACTTGATGAATGCATTCTCCTTTGCAAGATGTTATTTACTCATCTGCAATACATCTGCTGTCATGTCTGCTGTCGGATGTCGAACCTCTCGAAGATGTCTGCAAGATGTTTATGATTTTAACCGAATATACAACAGCTGTCCAGCAGAGGATTTTACACTGCAGATGTCGTCCAGATCTCCAGATCTTTAGCAGATATCTTACAGACGTACCTGTGCCATCTGGGTTTCATTCAAGGCCGGAACATACGGAATCAACACCAGTTCCCAGTCCATAAAGGCCAGACATCCCAGCCTATAGAGGCCTTTTTATTCACGTATAAAATACAACTCGAGAGCAACACAAACACTCGGAATTGTTAGGTAGGCGTGACTTAGTGCAAAAAACATAAAAGCGTTTCATGCATATTTCATGTGACCGTTCATGCAAGGGCCCAAACAGTTGCTTAATTAAAAGAAAACATTAGCTTGGTTTCAATGGGCTTTGAAAAAGCCGTCACATTTCTTCCCCGCTGTGCATGTTGAATCGGTGAAAGCCCAACAAGCTTTTGGAAACGCACAGTTTTGATGATTCCAGGAACTCCATTTGTTTCGAGACAAAGCAATTTTATAACGGAAAGTGATGTAGCAATTTCAACACTCCATCCTCTTGGCAGGAAGCGGCATTGAACTTTTATATAACAGATCGATAAAGGGTTCCTTTGAGAAAGTCAAAACTCTCTGAAGTTTATTTCACAATGCAAGTGTGTTCAGATACACACGAGCGCTGGGTTTTTTATGCTTCTTATTCTTTATACTTCGCTGTAATCTGCAGACTTCATCAATGCTCATTATTGTAAATCAAAATACGTTAAATGCAAAAATTTTGACGAGTTAAAAAATTTGCTGCTAAACAAATAATTGAATATTAAAACATTACATACATATTTAGGCAGGTGCATTTGTGTATAAATATGTATAATAATGACACATAGTCGCATGTATATGTGTATTCAGGTATTTATGTTTATATCAATCAACCATTTAAATAATATATAATCATTTTTCTCTTAATTGTTCATAAATACACTACATGTCAAAGTCTTGAGAAAATTATGCATTCACGTTTTTATAATTATTAATCAAAAGAATATTGTGTTATATCTAGAAAATTGAATTAGCAGAAATGTTTAGTCGTCATTTCATCAAGGAGCTTCTTAAGGTCTTAACCTGATGCTTTTTAAAGAGATTTAGAGGAATCCCTGTCTATTCTCGTATTGGATATCCTTTCTTCAGAAAGTCATCCATCTCAAAGACATTTTCGACTGAAACAAGTTTGCTAAATCATATTTTTGTCTACTGAACAAATATAAACATTTAGGCTCACACCTTCTAAAGTTTTTTTAAATAAATACAAACGGAACGCAGACAACTAATGTGTAAACTGTAACTTTCATTCTAAAAATTTCATTTAATCGCCCTACACAAAACTGACATTCCTCAAAATATCCTCTGGTTTATTCCACAGTGGAAAAAGTGTAACGGTTCTGCATGACATGACGGCGACTAAATCCCTTTAAACATTTTGTGTTGTTATTGAAATACGTCCGATTGCAACCCATTTCGTATTCTGAATTACATCTACATCTGTTCTTGAGTATGGATGTTCTTTTCTATTATTCAACCGAATGTTGCGCTTAACACTCACATTACAGATCATAATTGGGGTCAGAGTAATGATGCAGTAAATTCAAATTCCTCCCAACACCCAAAGATCCAAAAAAGTGTAAACAGAATTAAAGTCTACGACTTAAATTTGCATTCACGATAACCCAATAAAGAACATGAAACCGGTGTAGAAGTAGGCCGGAGCTGATATGGAGTTGCTCTTTTGACTTTGATGGAATGGGAAAAGTAAGAACCAACAGTTCATGGGCTTTATTGACCACCACCATTAGTATTTCGTCGGGCTGAGGGGACTCGACAAGAAATCAATGGCACAGGCACTATTAGTGCGAAGCGAAGAAGTAGCATTACAGTTTAACGTGCGAGCGTTTTTTAAGCGGCTGGTTGTTAAGCACTCAGTGGGCGTAGAGGGGCAGTGATGCTTGGCCTCCCCGGTTTGCAGTAAGTGTCTGGGGCTCAGGGGAGGGCCCGAAAGACAGTTGAAGGGTGCACTTAACAAACTGCAGTACTAACACGCGTAGAGATCCGACACAGCTGCTAAAGCCGGTTTATTGATGATCTGTGCAGTCACACACATGAAGGATCTAGAGTTTCTTTTTCAAACAATCGCATTACTAGTGTAATATGCATTAGAAGTTTAGAACACGGCTGTGCTTACTACCCTACACTCAAAAATAAGTGACACAATTCACGCCCGGGAACAAGGACATTTAAAAGCGTTGAAATTAGGTTAATATACTGTTTCACTTTTTGTAGATGTAATAACAAAATTAAGTCAATTTAATTAACTTAAATATTTCTATTAGTATTCACTAGATATATTGGTTTAAATTACAAATATGTATGCATTAATTAAATCCTTGTTAAAATAAATCTTTGTACATTTTATACATATTTGCTGTCGGATTTTTGATCAATTATTTTATCATTTTCCAAAGAAAAACATATTTGATGATTGAATTTTAAAACATTTTTTTACAGTGCAGTGTTAGCACTTTTTAAAACCCACGGATGAAATTTGTGCACCCTCTAGTGCGAGAATAAAAAGCAAACAGTCGGTGTCAATGTAAAACAAATTAACATCTTTGTAGGTTGTTCGGCCTTAGACGAATATCAAGGTTGTCTAACGTGCAGGCATTACAATTTTGATTTACGATTCTCTGTCTGCGTTTTCTTTGCAGGAACCAAAATCCACTCAATACACCAGATTACTGATTTTGAGTTATGCTGGTAACTTTCAATCCCACAATTCCATAGATGTCAATTTGAAATGTGATCACGAGAACCATAGTTGACAATTCCTCAAGCATATAATATGTGAGCATATAATATATTCTATTAATTTGTAAATAAAAAAAATCAGTTTAATGACATTATTTTGGATGTTTCTATCAGTTAATGTTTTGGTTTGCACAACTTGCTTATAAATCTTTGTTTCCTCTTCTGTTCTATTCATGTTCTATTCACGATCTATGTATTTATTCCAGATGGTGCATATTCTATTCAACTCTATTCAGTTAAATTCTATCTATTGTATGATGTTATAAAATGTGCAGGTTATATTCTGTTATATGTTATTTTAGAATGTATACATTCTATTTTCTTCTATTCTCCTCTGCTCTGTTCTATTCTATTCAAGAAGAGAGTTCAATTGTTCTTGAATAGGATATAAATGTTCTATTTTGTTCTATGTTATTCTAAAAGGTTCGAAATACATTCTATTCTATTCTGTGTACAAAGGAGTAGGTGTATTTTCTATTCTGTTCTATTCTTTTCTAGAAGACGGATATTCTGTTCTGTTCTATGCTATTCAAGAAGATTTTGAAAAAGTTCAGACTGTTGCTTGTATACTGAAATGAAGGTCAATCAAGGTGCCAAAGAGACACTTCTGAAATGAAATAAAATACTATTTGTTTGAGTGAGAGTTAAAAAAGTAAATTAGTTATACATCCTCTTGTCATTTAAACCTCTATGTTTTTCATTCAACTGTTGTTGATATAGGTACATATCCACTTCTATTATATGAAAATATTGTATTCCATGTACCAACATTCTTGGAAATATTCTCCTTTGGGTTCTGAAACTTTATCTCTATATTTCATGAATTATAATGGTTTTCGGTCATGAATCATTAATAGTACGCACTATAACACAATAGTACTCGCAAATATATATAATCAATAAAAACAAAGTCTATTCTGTTCTAGAAGGAGCATGTTCCATTCACTTGTATTAAATCCAGAAGGTTAATATTCCATCCTTTTTTACTGTGTTGTATTCTATTCTCAATAATTCTCTTTTCTCCTATTCTATCCATTCTCTTCTATTCTGGTAGAGGCTTGCTATATTGTTTTTAGGTCCAGAATGTGCTTTAATTTTGCATTCTATTCTAGAAGGGGCATGTTCTTTTTCTATTCACTTCTTTTATGATTGTGTAATAGAAAAGGCTTGTTATATTCTATTCTGTTCTTGAAGGTTGGTGTTTGGTTCTATTCTATCTAGACGATGCCTCTATTCTAATTCCTTTTTATTCTAAAAGTGCCATGTTCTGTTCTATTATCGTTTTATTCTGTTCTGTTCTCATTTGAAATGTGCACGTTCTATTCTGTTCTTATCTATCCTTATAGGGGCATGTTCTGTTCTGTTCTAAAAGAAGCTGTTGTCCTCATGTTGGCACAACCGGTGCCTGTAAAACCAGAGACTAGAGTTTAAGAAAAATGTATGTGACTTACTAAAGACTTAGATTCACTTAAATAAAATCGTTTAAAGACATCGGTAAAAATATTAAAATAATTGAGTAAAAATGCAACAGTTCATTTCTCTTACATTTCCATTAATAAGACCTCTTAAGCATATGTAATGATATAAAATATGATTATAAATATATTGTCATTTGCACCAATATCTTTGCTGTATTCTAATAGAAATGTCTGAGTTAATCAGATATACTTTGTACATACATATACAACATTTCAACAGTATGTTTACTCATATTTGAGTGTAAATTGTTTCCGTAAAAACAATGTAAAGTTTTAGGGCGTATGCAGAAGTATTATAATACTTCCAACCATTACATTGTCTATCAGACTCAAATTGTGCATAAACAGGGTTGATGATGTTGGTTCAGTAATATATTTTTTGGAGAAAAGGCTTTTTCCTCCCTCAATGGTAAAATAAATCACACAGCAAAACATATGTTGAACACTAGATGGAACCCACCATCCATACATTCCCAATATTGGAAAGAGTGCAGCTTTCCTTAAATACAAAGAGTCAAATAATGAGTATTGAGCCAATATTACACTGGTTTATATTCTGTAGACTCCTGTAGTTTTACTGATATTGTAATGAGGGAAGCAGTTCTGTTAACACAGATTAATCTCTCTCTATAAACATGAACCTGTTTAAGGATTTCATAATGTCAGACACAAAAGCTCAGAGGTTTTTTTTGGGGATGTTGCGGATACCCCGGCTGGATACCCTTACCACCTTTATTGTGTAAAAGCCACGCTTGAAGTGAACTTCAGCAGGAAAAAGTAAAACAGTTTGGGATTTGGAGGGATGCCGACCAGCTTCCGTCTTATTTGTCTTCTGGATGGGATTGAGTCATGCGGATGTTGAAAGCTTTGTTGACATCCGTCTGTTACTCCTGACTGTGATGATGTTCGCAATAGCAGACAGTTTACGACAGATAGAACAGTCATGTGTTAAAATATCAAATGTCATTCTGTCAAAACCACCATTCACAATGGATGGCGATGCCACTTTAAATGCCAACATGTGTTTGTTTTTTTATGCATGACAGATTCTCCATAGGGCCATGTGAGTATATTATCCTCACAATGTTGATGCGCTTTCATTTTATATATTATATAACATTCTTTTATATGGTAGGAAAATACAGAAGTAAAAATGAAAGGATTAAACGAGAAACTTTTATGTTTGGATTGTCCAGTTTTGATCTATGCTTCTTTACGGAACGAAAGGTCAACCAAGGTTCAAACAAGCAAGGCGAGAAATAAAAAAAAATGTGCGGTGGTATTTTGAAGAATGTCGGGGACTGATCAACAGAGGTACCCAAGCTTTTTTTGTGCATACCTAAGTTACAAATAGGTCAACCTGACTATATCAAATTTTTTATATTAGAATTCACAAACATATCAATATTAAATATACATATTTGTCACATATGTACTTATTTCTCATTACACAAACTTAAAAATGTTCTCACATTTAAGAAAAGGGTATTGATCTGAATCAATTGTTTGTATATTTTCCAGTGAAAATGTTTTTGTTTTTAAAAGATTTGATTGAGTTAACATAACTAATTATTTTTTATGATATTTACTAAGCCAGAGAAAATATGTATACAGTGTAGGTATCACGGGGTTTGGTTGATCGTTATATTTACTTGAAGTAGTTATATAAACTGGCTCTTATTTCAAGCTGTGAACAGTTCCGACAGGGGGAATCGATCTTTAAGTGATCGTTCAGCCAAAAAGTAAAAATCTGTCATCATTAACTCACCATATTGACCTTTATTACCTGTGTTCCTTTCTTTGTGCTGCAGAACACAAAAGAAGAAATTGGAGAAAGTTGGTAGGTGAAAAGCAGAGGTAAATAGATGTGAGCTGCCAACATTCTTCAAAATATCTTCTAGAAAAAAGAAAGTCATATAGGTTTCAAAGAACAAGGAGTTAAGTAAATAATGACACTCGTCCTTTACCTGCCAGCAAATTTCTTTCTCCTTTTAAACCAATTTGATTTAATGTATGTATGTGACTCTTTCTTCTGCAAAACACAAAAGAAGATATTTTAAGAAATGCCCCATTGGTTTTGTGTCCACACAATAAAAGTCAAAGAGGTTGTTTGGTTACCGACATTCTTCAAACTACCTTTTTGGGTTTGCAAAACAAAGAAAGATTTGCAATGGCATGAGTGATCAAATGAAGAGATATTTGAACGCTCGTAGAGTTTTTTAAGCTCACAGAACTTGGACGGACCTGAGTATAAAATACTTAACTTATATATGTTAATACTTAACATATATACTCTTACTTATTTTATACTGACTGGTTCTCTTTCTGCATCACAACATCCATCATCTCAACCATTTACTCATTGATCCTGTGGATAAAGGAGCTTCCAGGTTCTCAATGAGTTTGAGTCGGATTACAGTAGAAAGCTCGACACCTCATTTCTTTTAATGATCAAACTTCATCCAAAGGAACTCTTGGTTTCAGAACATCAATGAGAAACACATGTTGCTCAAGGTGGGCCGTCAGGGGTCTTATTAAAACAGTCAAGCTGTGAGAAACGTATATAAATTATTTAGATTTTTACCCTCATTCCGAGGCCCGTCTGTTTGAACAAACAACACAGAGGAATGGAGAATGACATTTGACGAGTCTCAGCGATAACAGCAAGGGAAATGAAATGTTCATGAAGTGAATATACATGTGTGTAAATGTGTTCAAATAATCTCCGCACACATCTCCCGCTGTCGTTTTGGATATGTCGGTAGAGCGGTGCTAGTTCTAAAAGTACAAGTACAACTAGTTTTTCATGTTTTTTAGTATTTATTACATTATAATATTATTATGTAATTAACTTGACTGAAAAATGTACGGTTATTTACGTTAAAGAAATGTTTTTTTACTTTAAAGTGACATTTTTTTTTAAACGTTAAAGTTAAAAGAATGTATGTTAAAATTTTAGTTTTATGACCTTAAAGGTTTAAAGGTATGCCTTTAGTTATAAAAGATACATTTTTTACATCTATGTTACGTTTTTTTCATTTTAAAGTTAAGTTATTTTATATCAAAGGTATGTTTTAAAATGTTGAACTTAACGTTTTTAACGTTCAAGGTATGTTTTATGAGGTTAAAGGTACGTTTTTTTAACATTTCAGTTAATTATTTACAGTTTTTCTCAGTCGCTTTGGTGCATTTCTCACATCACTATTAACATTTGCACAACATTTAGTTCAACCTACACAACATTTAGTCATTTGTGCACATCATAGTAGCAGTTTCTCATTCCTTCCAACAAATTGCAAATGCTTTTGGACATGCATCAATTGCTTTCATACAACTCTCTGCTGTTTTATAACATTATCATTTGCTTATGTCATGTCAGTCAAAATTAACTAAACTTGTGAATGCTGAATAGTCATTCCATATAAAACTAATAGTCCTCATTTCATTGCTTGAGTCATTACATACAAAAATGTTGAACTAGTTGTCAAAATCTGTCAAGCAAATTTTATAAAAAAAAATTAAATCTTTTTTTTCCTGAAAATGTCTCCTAAATTGAACAATTTCTCTCAGGTGAACCTCAGCTTTCACTGATGAGAAGGGGTGTGTGAAGCATTAGAGCTCAAGAGCTGAATCCCATAAACCCCCACTTCATAAGCATATATGAACCAAGCAGGACATAGTGTGTACCATTTCTACAATACTGTGACACAGAAATGGAAGGTCAGCCTCGTGGAAGAGGGGTGAGGGTGCGGGGAGGAAGGGGAAGGGGACAAAACAGGGGAAGAGGAAGAAGAGGCCAAGTACATAGGCGGATTCCCGATGAAATCAGGGCTACAATTGTGGATCATGTTGTCAATCACGGCCTCACAATGGCTGAGGCTGGTCGAAGGGTGCAGCCAAATGTTGGGAGAACCACTGTAAATTCAATTATTCAAACATTTCGTCGGGAGAACAGGTGTGTATAAATGGAACGTAATTCAGCACCAAACAATCTGCACTGCACTACTGTCATTGTGTCATACATGAAGCTTGCAGTGGGACAAGAACTTGTCACTTTTTACATTTTACATTTAGACTTACAGCTTTACTGCATCACAGATTTAGTGTATTGTAGTGTTACAGTAACGATTTGCCATATTTACTGTCATTTTACTCTGCACCACATAGGATTGCAAGACAACCTTGCCGAGGTGGAAGAGGGCCCCTTTTTACTCCGCAACAAGAGGAAGCCATTTGTGCAATGGTGATTGCAAACAATGCCATAAGGTTGAGAGAGATACAAAGTGCTGTTATAGAGGATGACAACATCTTTGGGAATATTGAATCCGTTTCAATCGCTACAATTGACAGAGTGCTCAGGAGAAATGAAATGCGCATGAAACAATTGTACAATGTGCCATTTGAACGGAACAGCGACAGAGTGAAGGAGATCCGTCACCAGTATGTACAGGTAAAACATGTTCTATGCATACTCTAATGTTCAGTGCTGTAAACTGTTTACTTTGTGTAGTGTCATGCACTACACTTACATGACAGCTCTGTGTATGTGTATTCACAGTGCATGCTGTACTATATGTTGTCCAAAATGCATTATGTTACACAGGAAAAGTTGTTATAGTTTTTCTCGCTCCCTCTTCTGTAATAAAGCGTGTACTGGAGCTGGAGGCCAGGGAACCGCTGCACACATTCATATACCTTGATGAGGCAGGTTTCAATCTGGCAAAAGGTAGAAGACGTGGAAGGAATCGCATTGGACAGAGAGCAACCATTGATGTCCCAGGCCAACGAGGAGGGAATATTACTATGTGTGCAGCCATCTCAGAAAACGGCGTCCTCACCCATATACCCCGTCTTGGTCCATACAACACACAGCATCTGCTGACTTTTTTAGACACTCTTTACAGGGACATAATCCCTGAGAATGAGAGGGGTCTAACTGGAGACCATCTGAATAAGCATGTTGTTGTTTGGGATAATGTGCGTTTTCACCACTCAGATGTTGTCAGACAGTGGTTTGCAGCACATGATAGGATGCTGGTGGAATATCTCCCTCCCTACTCACCATTCCTAAATCCAATAGAGGAATTTTTCTCTTCCTGGAGGTGGAAGGTATATGACCGGCATCCACATACCCAAATGGCCCTGCTAGTGGCCATGGATGCAGCATGTGATGACATCACAGCAGAGTCCTGCAGAGGGTGGATTCGCCACTCGAGGAGATACTTTCCTCGCTGCATTGCAAGAGATGATATTCGCTGTGATGTAGATGAAACTATGTGGCCAGACAGAGAGGAACGTCTGGATGTGCATGAATGATTTACAGTACTATGTATGTTGTATGTTCAGTTCCAATATGTACTGCAATATTGTTTACAGTTGTGCACAGCTCTACCCAAAGGGAGTTTAAGTTTGTTGTAAATAAGGGTGTATTTATTCTTTTGCACAATGCTGTGAACAAATTAGAATTGCAAAGAGCATATGCAGTAAAAATGTGAAACATACATATTCAGTGTCTTGTACTCAGATACCTCACTAAATACAGTAATGTCTAACTTTACTGTAGTTTTCAAATGGCTGTGCAAATAGTATATAGTGCTGTCTTGAGCATGTTCAGGAAGTGTCACCAAAATCTGACTTTTTTTTGCATTGAAAAACATTTACAGAGTAAACTGTCATAATGAAAACATGACAAAGCCATTTGACTATCTTGTTCATAAACAATGGTGTCAGGACTTTTCATCTTGATGACACTGACACTTTCATTGACGTGAATACTTGCTTTTGAGGAATGAGCTATCCATTTTGAGCAAGTGACACGCTTTTGCAGGTTATCAACTAGGTTTTGCAGTTTGTACTAATTGTTTTGAGAAATGCATTAACTGTTGTGCAAATGTAAATAGTGATGTGAGAAATGCACCAAAGCGACTGAGAAAAACTGTAACTTTAAAGTTACATTTTTTAGCATTAAAGTTATGTTCAATAATGTGAAAGTTCCGTGAAAGTTTAAGTAATTTTTTTTAATTAAAGCTATGTTGTCATATGTCAATTGGAAGTTTTTTGTAATATTTAATTAAATTTTTTTAATATTAAAGTTACGGTTTTAAGCGTTTAAAATGACACTTTTAACGTTAAAATGACACTTTTAACGTCAAAATGACACTTTTACTGTTCAAGATACACTTTTACTGTTCAAGATACAATTTTAAAGTTTAAGATACACTTTTAACGTTAAATATACACTTTTACTGTTAAATATACACTTTTAAAGTTAAAGATACACTTTAAACGTTAAAGATACACTTTTAACGTCAAAGATACACTTTTACTGTTAAAGATACACTTTTACTGTTAAAGATACACTTTTACTGTTAAAGATACACTTTTAAAGTTAAAGATATATTCTAGCTTCATTCAAAGGTGGTCCTTAAACAGATTAGTTATAAAGACAAGCCCTCTACTTGTCAATTTTGAAATATGTGGTATTGCGCAGGGAGATAATACCTCATTATTGCCTGAAACTGTGTTTTAAAGCCCTCTGGGGCTGACTCTTGAGGGCCATGCATTAAGTATTCACGATGAAGCGGTGCCAGTGAGTCATTTATCATCTCACAAACTTACTGTCATGTTAATGCTCCTATTGCCTTCTGTCTGATTGTTTGGCTCCGTTTATTCGCCAACCAGATGTAATGTGGCGAGCGTTTCATTACATGTGGGACGCTTGGTTAGCGCCTATGTTTCGCCCATTCTCCAGACATCCTCAGATGAATAATATACCTACATTTCCACTCATTTCATTTTGAAGATGTGTTTGTGGGGGTGGAATTCCAAAAGGCCATGAATCATTGTGGTGTTCTAACCAGACATTCATACATAAAGCGCATAAAAATGTATACTAGTTAATTAGTATGTGGGTATATTGAATTTCAACTCCTTCGAACTTAAATATTGAACTCAAAATTGTTGGCAGTTGTTGGGTGTGCAAATGTTTAAAAATTTTCAAAGAAAATGTTTTTGTTTTTTTTGACATGGTAAAAAAACAATAGAAAGCATCCCAGAAGTTGTATTGGTCCTCATTTAAATACCAATATGCACCATTTTAATGGCTTTCTCCATTAAAACCAATACAAACATTTTGAATGATCTATGGTCTTTATTCCAGTAAAATGTAACATCCCACCAATAGTATCCTTCCCACAACAGTAGACACTATTATAGTTTCCACTTAAAGCTATAAATTCCTTGAAGACCATAACAAAAATTTCAATGGTTTACACAGTTTTTCAGCAATGTAGAGAGAGGCATCCCAATGAAAAAACAAGAGAACCCAGTCTTAAAAATAGTAGGAACTTGAATGGTTTTATTGGAAATTATAATGGCCTCATTTTGGTGGGGTCGTGTTAATCTTATGGAATCCATGGGCGGGATCTTATTGGCAGGTGAATCCAATTGGAATAATAACCAAACAGTGTACAAAAAGGAATTTAATGAGGACGAATACGTATCATTATTTTAATAGAAAACATTAGAATGTGTATTATTGTTTCAATTGGGGTTTTATCCAGACGGGCATGCTTCGAAAAGAAGCACAAACTGCGATCTAGGTTACCCATTGGGTTATTATTCTATGGATCTTGGATTGGACCAAATGCCAATGCATTCTTCAGATTTAGTTTTTGTGTTCTGCAAAAGAAACGAAGATTTGGAATAAGGGAAAAGAAACGAAAAAGACATTTGTAAGACTTTAGGACACCCAAAGCTTTAATATTCTATGAGCCGGCTTCACATATAAAGTAGCTTTTAAAACCGTGTTTTGGGAATAAACATTATAGATGACTAAACCTTTCCATTGATATACTTTAAGAAAGTTTAAAGAAATAGTTCACCCAAACATAACAGTTTTTTCACCATCAACCATTGGATAAAGGTTACTATGAATGTCAATGGTGACCCAAATAGTTGGAAAACCTTCATTAGTGTTGAGTACGAAGAAATTCATGAAATGTTTTGTTTTAGGTTCCTATTCCTTAAGTCTGGGACTTGTCTGTGAAAGTGGGACTATATGAAATCCTGTCTAGTCAGTCTAGAACAAATTAATTGGAGCAGTTATATAACTCTATCTGAAACCTCCAAGATTCTTCTGATTCACTTTTCAGACCGAGGGATTGCTTTGATTGCTCTCGTTGTGCTGATGATTTGTGTTCCGCTTATGTCGACGTCTTGTGTTTTGGAACCTAAATTGATGTCAGACCCAGCCTGTTTTGGACAACATTTTTCTTTCCGACAGCATGGCGGCTTATTAAAAATGGGTTTGCACACTTCCATGACTGTAGGTTTGCTTCGACATTGGACGAATCAAGGATATAACCACAAAGATAATTGGTCGTCATATCTGGTTTGTCTCCTACATTTAAAAATTTTTACTAACATTAAAAAAAAACATGAATTCATTTTAATGCTTTAAAATTAATTAAATATACTGTTTAAATTGTGTGCATATGCACACTGTATATATTACATTTGACCTACTAAATACAATCTTGCAAAATATCTTTTTCAGTTGAAAATACTAAAAGAATTGATTAAAAATGATTTCACTTGGTTACAAATCATTTTTTCTGTTTTTTTTCCAAATTAAAGACTTAATAAAAAGTCGTAATAAAATCGTTTCAACACATTACATTGATTTTCAGTGTTAAACATTGAAATAATTTAGAAAATAATCCAAAAGTATATATCATAAAATAGTAATAGAATTTGTAATATAAACCTAATAGTTTTGGTGAAATCTAATAGAAATATTTGAATGAATCACATGCACTCATTTATACTTACATATACACAAAATTATACTCTGCATTACACTATACTTAAAGCATTAAAATGAACTCATTTTCAGTGTGAATTGTTTCACAGTTAAATGAATGAAAGTAAAGTAAATATGATGAACTAAAGTATTCCTTTTAGAATTCACCAAAATAATTAGGTTTACATTCCAAATTCTATTAAATAAATACCTCAATTTACTATATTACATAAACAAAAAAATTGCACATTTTAAAGAAATTAACTGTTGGCATTCTTATCACTTCTTTTATTATTTTCCACTGACAAAAATTTATTTAATGTCTTTTAAAAGTGAGCTTATGTATTATTTTTTAGGTTGTACTTCTCCACTTGTTTATGCAGTAATGGTGGTTAAATCCATTAAATTTAATATTGATATTTAACATAAATTACACAATATACCATTGTATCTAAATTCTTGGCGAACAAAATGAATGAGCAAGGCGAATATATTGAGCCTGAACACGAGATATGAAAGCATAATAGGACCTATAAATAGGGCACAGAAGTTTCCGTGAGGAGTTCCTTCAGAACAAATCCCGAGATTTGTGCGGATCGCATCGTCTGGGATTTATGTACATGTCTCTGCATACCTCTAGATGTACGCAACTGAGAAAAGCAAATATAAGTTCGGCTTTATCCCAGCAAACTTTTCATCCGCAAATTCAGTTGGAGTGCTTTTATTCCCCTCAGACACAACTTTGGCTTCACATAACATTTATTTTCATCTTTTGTTTCAGAGTCAACGTTCAAATTGGTTTTAAAACCATGGTGCGTGTTAATGGGTTAAGCTATAAATGCCAGATGGCCCACATCCTAGATTTGCTTGATCCACAAGTTCAAACCTTATTAACATATTGTCTAAATATAGTAATAATGAGCTGTTACCTTTCAGGTCACATTCAATTTGTAGCTCAACAGACACCCAAGTACACCAACAATGACAATTCAAGGTTGACTGAACCCAACAATGATGCATCAGAAATAAACGGTGAAATCGGCCTGTTTGGTTTCGTGCGACATGAAATTCATTTTGTGCGGATCCACAGCCAAACTTTTTTCGTCTCTGTCACTCATTCCAGTCAATCCCCAACGTTGATTGACAGTAAGTCTTCAAAGTTTCTGACAGATGGTTGGTGATCATCCACGGCACCGACTTGACTTTCAAAAGCGTTCCCGACTTTAAAACGTTCTGGGTTTCTAGACTTTCATGCACATGCGTTTTTTGACATGTTTGCCAATGTAATTAAAATCTAAACGGAGAGCTGGAGGGTGAAAACAAACCGGGCATTTCTATCTGTACGCTGTGCATTGACAAACTTTTTCATTATTAGTTTTAATTAGTTTAATACCATCAACTCAACTTATAGTATTGAGTCCCACTTTTTGCAATTTCAATCCCAGCATGAATGGAATCTCCATTCATTGATATGAAATTCCACTCTGGTTTTCATCATTCCGTGCCCTTTGAGTCGTAATTACATATTGAATTTGAGTGACACCTAGACATTCCTAATGAGGAAAGCCAACTGACCTTATCAGTGTCAAAGGGGCTCTGAAATACAAATATGAAAATTAATATTCCGATAATTTACATAAAAGCCGGATTGCACGATTGTTTGCCATTGTAGAAAGACGTATTTCATTCTGTTTATGATAACAGAATTGACAGGAAATATAATAAGACTTGATTTATTGGTGTTTTTTGCGTGTAACGTGCATCAAATCCGTTCTTTGAGTTCAGAGATGAATTTCCAGTCAGTCCGTGTGGCAAATTGTTAACAAAACTTGAGGTTATGCAAACAATGCACGAATGAGGCAATTATTCAAACCGGCGAGCCGTCCAAGACGCTGCTCTTGTTAAAGTGTCTCAGCTTGCCAATAAATAACCAGCTGTTTTGAAACACTGCATAAAAGCAATAGATTTAAATTGTTGTTTTTTTATAAATTGTAAAAAAATGGTTGAGAAAATGTTACTTTGAACCCCAACACCAGTTGTAATAAGAAATAATATAATATAATATAATATAATATAATATAATATAATATAATATAATTCAATATAATATAATATAATATAATGTAATATAATATTATATAATATTATATAATATTATATAACATTATAAAATGTTACGTAATTTAATTAAGTATAACTTTATTAATGTGCAAAACCCACATTTTAGCAAATATTGAATAGAATTGATGCAATATTTCAAATACCCATTTTCATCATCATTTTTTAAGTTTCTAAAGCATTTTTTTTATTTTTAATGCATGAATTTCATAGTCATGTAAGGTTTTTTCAGGGTTGTCACATTTGCTCATAATCTGACACATTTAAATAAAGGAATTATTTAATGCTCTATAAGAAGCATCCGTTCTCTATTTGTTGGATATTATTGATTCTGGTTCTAAATTATTTAAATTCACAGAAATCTTAAGAAGTTTGTTGTCTTTTGACCTTTAGTGTATTTTTTGAGGCATTAACGCGGGTTTATTTTGCTTTCTTAAATAAAACTTGTGCATAGCCTTATATCTTTCTGTTATCAACAAGGGTTTTGTAGTTTGTAGATACAGTTTTAAAGTGAAGTGAGTTCAAGCAAAAGTGAATATCCTGTAATTGTTTAGTCATTTAAAGCCTGCAGGACACAATAGAAGATATTTTGAAAAAGTTGCTAATCATCCAGATGCGAAACCCATTCACATCTATCGTGTGGTCACAAAACCTTACCAATTACCAAATAATGACCAATATTCTTCAAAATATTTTCTTATATGTTCTAGTTATACCGCAGGTCCCCATTATAACTTTATGAAAATGTCATTTACATTTTCATGCCAGATTAAATTCTTAAAACAAAACGGCACCTTTACTGTCACGAGGGTGGGACCCTTAAAGGTTTAATTGATACTTTACTTAAAAATGAAAATCCTTTACTGTCATCATCATTTACTTAACCTATGTGTCATTGACAAACTGTATAACTTTTGAAGAACTATTTTGAAGAATGCTGGTAGCCTCTGGTCCCCATTCACTATTGTATGGACACAAAACCAATGACATGTCCAAAGGGAATGATTGCCGATTACAAACATTTTTCAAAATATCTTCTTTATTTGCACTAGTTTCAGGGTAAAGTGACAGTAAAAAAACGGTGTCATCATTTAAATCTGTGACTCTGTTGACTTTGTTTCTCCTGCAATACAAAATAAGATATTCTGAAGAATGTCGGTAGCCTTTGGTCCCCATTCACTGATATTGCACGGACGCAATACCATGAGGGTACAAAGCGATTACGAACATTCTTCAAAATATCTTCTTTTGTGTACTAGTTGTTTCAGTACATGTGATTTTAATAATCTGTAGTCCCTTTAAAATTCTGCATCCAACACTTCCCTAAAAGTACAAAACTGTGCTTTTGTTTGCTCCCCCTCATGTCACAAACCTTGTTTTCTCCTGCAAAACACAAAAGAATATATTTTGAAGAACGTGTGTAACCTCTGGTCCCCAATCGCTTCTCTTGTGTACACACAAAACCAGTGCAATTCGATGGGAACATACAGTTTTTTCCTTTCTGGCAGTAAACAAAATTCACTTCTGTGAAGATTTAACAGTGAAGCCAGAGTAACCTTTTCTAGCAGTTTCACATCAACCTCAACATGAGCATCTTGTTTATATTAAGCATCCCTAGTTGTGGGCATGTCTGACCACACTCATGCGTTATCCAGCAGCCGCTGGGCTCGCTTCTCGCTCATAAAGAGATGAGAGCCGAGGGGCGCTCAAGGCGAAATGCACACAGAGTCGTACTTCCCGTCAAGTTTTGTGGGCGCACATACTGAATGCTAATCCAGCGAAAACTGACACGGCCTTAAGAAAACGGGCAGAGAGGGACATGAAGCCAAGGTCTCGTGCTTATGACGTGACTGCATCCGTCTACTTGACTTGCAAAATGAAAAGTTCGGCCCTTGGTTTTTTAATAAAAGCCGTACCTGAAATGATACATTTGTTCATGTTAGAGTGATTGTTCACCCCAAAATGAAAATTGTGTCATCATTTATTCACCGTCTTGTCAATTCAAACATGTATGACTTTCTTTTGCAGAACACAAAAGAAGATATTTTGAAGAATGTTCCATTGAATGGACAGAAAAACGAGGTCGGTTTCCAGCGTTCACCAAAACTTTATGAAAAATGTTTTATTAAGACGTATTTGGGTCAGGTGCATTTCATTTAGAGCGTTTGATCAGACCTCAAGTTCGAAGATAAGAGATTTGATTCTCATGCCAGTCATAGCAGACTCATTAATTCAAGGAAAGGAGCAAGGGAGCGTTACATGCCCGTCGGGACGTTCTGATTCAGTTTACAACTGCCAACTGGCTTACAAATGTTTGCTATAGATTTCTTGACTGATAAACCAAGTCGTGCGGCATGCTTTGCTACTGCGGTAATTGGCAGGCATCGACTGACAGGTGGCACGAGGAGCAGAACTCGAAACATCCCGAAATGATGCACTGTTACCTCCTACCACATTCTGGAAATTAATTGTTAACAATTGCATGTGCTGCGTATGAAAGTTTATGAGATATTCTCTCGCAAACATTTCTAAGCCGTTACTGAACGTTATATAGGTTTTGAGAAAATATGATGTAGTAGGCCATGTCGGTGTTGTTTGTGCGACAGCAGATGTTTAACTCAGAATCAACACGAGATCTGTGTGTACTAAAATGTGCAAAACAAAAAAAAGTTTTTAAAGATATTTAATGAACTCAGACTCACACTGTCCAAATGTTTTTATAGGGCTCAGTATCATAAAAGTATCCATTAAGTTATAGTTACTTAATAAAATCTTTTACAGGGGAAATTATCTCAATAATTGATTGAAAGTCATACACTATTTTTTAAAGTTTATTTAAAAAAAATTATTTCTCAAATACTTGTAATTTACAATATTTTGGTGAACTCTAATACAAATATATGACTTCATATGGTTTACTTTTAACTTACATACACACAAACAGGAAACAGTATATTTACTTTATTTAAATTAACTAATTTTTAAATAATTTTTTATATGTTTTAAATTGATGTAAATTGGTAGATCTTTTCATGTGCACACTCACCTGTGTTTTCTTTCTTCTACAGGACACAGAAGAACACAAAACATATGGACACAAAACCAATGCAAGTGAATGGGTGCCAGTTCCCAACATTCTTCAAAATATCTTCTTATGTGTTGTGCAGAAAGAAAGTCAGACAGGCTTGAAATGTCAAGAGAGTCAGTTTACGATGACACAGGGTTTATCTTGATGAAAGATTTTATGCATTTTAGTGACCTCACATTGCTGTCAAATGACTTGAAGTTACTCCTGAGGTTTGATTGTATTGATATTTAACAGAAACTGGACTGAAATCAGTACAATACATCTACAAGAGCTGATTATATCAAAATGTCTCTTAATTTTAGATTCTGTATATACATTCTGTACAATACGAGACCCTGCCTGTGATAACCTAGCTGAAGTCATTTTTTATGATTTACTTTGTTATATTCTGTAAAGAACATTCTGTGAGAATTTAAATGTGAAACGAAAAGGCCAAATAAAACTTTAACGCTCGAATTTGCCTTCGGGGTCACATGTGTGTATAATTCTGCATTACTTTTTTGTGTTTCTCAACTAATTTGTGAAAACACGAAATTGAAGGTTTGGGAGTAAAAAAACTTTTCATTTCTTTAAAACTGGATTGCGTGAGTAATCATAATTCCCCTAATCAGCTTTAATGTGTTCACCAATGCCTGAGCATTAGAGTCTTTAATGCTTTTATGGCTCATTCTTATAAGTATGCGAAACACATGCACTGACTGTCGCCTTACGGATCCGCTCATCACTACAGATCAAGAATAAATCCTTGTGATAGTCAGTCAGATGTTCAGTCAGCACTTGTAACATTGCTAAGGTTGCATTCGGAATATGAAATGAAATTATGAAAAGAGTCGAGTACAGATAAGATCTAAGGCCGTCTAGCGTGAAGGGATGCGTCAGACGTGTTATACTGAGATGCTTGTTAAAACCTTAAATGCAGCCTTAAAATGTCAAGAGTGTCATGAGTCAGTTTGAGAACCTTTATTCTGAACAAGCAAACGAGCAATTATTTATGATTTATATTATAATAATGAACGTCAACTGTACGCTTTAAGTTTTAAATAACATTTGATTTAAGGTTAACAAAACCTTGTTCTTTCATTTAAAGGTGTATTTTTTTTAAATGCAATAAAATATACATAACTATATCCTCCCTCCCTCTCGAAGCACTATGGAGGTGTTTGAATGCTTTTCGATGTAATTTTTCTCGTAAACACGTTATTTTTGCCCTGTGTCAACCTCCATAGTGCTTCGAGAGGGAGGGATTGGGGTTTTCGAAACCACCACCAATAGACGCTGCTGTATTTTACACTCAAAAAGTGTTTAAACGTAAAAAAAAATGTACAGTAAAAATGAATACATTTTATTATTAAATAAAGAGATTCTTTATTCTTTATTGAATAAAGAGACAGTTGGCAGAGATTACATTTTGTGTATATGTATGTAAAAACAATAAGTAAATCTGATGAACTAAAATAATTTCTATTTAATTCACCATAAATATTAGGTGTATATTACATTTATTTACTTGTTAAATAAATACTTTTTTCATGACAGAAACTTAAAGAATATTTTTAAATATCATAGAAGTTAACTTTCTCTTTTATTTTAATATTTTAATCTGAAATAAATAGTTCTAAAATAGTTTTTTTTTTTTATATTAACTAAATATTTTTGCACCTTTAAAGCTGCTATTTCCCATCTCTATGTGAAACATTAAGGATATAGTTATGTTAACCTTTCTTCACATAGGTTGAACCACACGATTTCATTTCACATGACTCACGGTCAAATTGTAAACTAAAGAATATCACAATGGTACTGTTTTCATTTATTAATTCTGTTATTTTCCACCCTTAAACAGAGATGGCAGAGAAGAGTTGGCGAGTTCTTTACACGCATTGCAAAAACTGAATCTAGCACAGGTGCCGTTCCTCCCTCGGTTGTAAATAACCGTGTCAGGTGAACTTCAAAGGCACGTTTCATATTCGAGGGTGCGCGGCCGAAGTGCATCTAACCCCGTCCGTCGCTAATCGTTGCCAGCGGATTCAATTTGCACCCGCACCGCCAGTGAGATATCCTCATCCACACTGCTGCCCTCTGGGACGGCACTCTCTTAAAAGGCCTCTCAAGGCCAAGCCGCTGGATTACCATGAATAGCAATCATCGGCCCACAAGTGCGTGCACACACTCGCTCAGTTTGCCATCCGTTGTATTGTCATCAGCCATTTTGGGTTTATTCGGCAAATGGGAATGACAAGAAAGCAACAACTCGGCGGACTCTGCGTTATCACAGGCGTTATTAAAAATCACCCATTCCCAATGCTATAAAATGAATCAGAAATCATCAAAAGTGTACGATGACTGTTAATCTCCTGCCAATGTGAAGGCCCATCAGTCCATTCTCTCTGTCGGAGACGTAGGCACCATTAAGAAAATGAGTGCGGTTCTTTCAGGTTTTTTTCTTCTAATCTTGCCAGGCATCCATGCTGACTGAACGCATCCGTGCCAGCTTTTGCTCTCCCATGAGACTCCCCTTTAACTTTCTCAAATCTGCTTCTTCTCGCATTTCTCTTTCTTGCACAACCCGCATTGAGAAACATGCATGGGACCAGAAGATATTTGCGTTTGATCGCTTTTATGCTGCGGTGGGAAAATCTTTAAAGAACAGAAATAAAACATTCAGTCATTCAACATGAATACTTTTTTTAGATTTCATAGTGTGTAGTGAAAAAATATTTGAATGAAAAATTGTTTCCCTTTTTTTGTTGCATTTCATGGAATTAAAGACATTATAAAAGAAATTATTTTAAAGAAATTTATGTAAAGTATTATTCATGTTTTTAAAGTGTGAAAAAATGATAAATAATATTAAAGAGCTTAGATTGACATGTGTTTGTTCTTTATAAAAATACATCTTTTTTTCTGGTCCTCCAGATGCCCAAATATGACTGTTTTGGGGGATTTTACACAGTTTGGCTGCGGACCTGTAAAAAAAATGTATGTAATATTTTAAAAACAGTTGCATTAATGCTTATCATTTAATGCAGTACAACATGTAAAACACATCTACAATTAGTGTAAAGAGGGAATAGAAATCTTTTGAATTTTACTGTTTTAGGTTACAGGGTTATTTCACTTTTTCTGGAACGCCAGCTGCCAGCTGGCACTTATAACAGTCTAGGGCACTTATAATGCATGAATAACCATTATACCCCTCCTTTAAATGTCATTTAATGCATTGCAAAATGTACAAAATAACAGAAAAACAACTATAAAATATCTATACAGAAAATTATTTTCTCTGTTAATACAGTACATTATGACTTGTTTTACAGTTTTTTATGATTCATATTAGTTGATTGTTTATTTTTACCATACATTATTATATTGTCACCTAAAGTGCTTGGCACTGAGTTTGCATATATCTAACCATTTGTTTCAATAATTTTAAAAGTAAAGTGTTTCTTCTATTGCTTATAAAAAGATATTTAAATATCAGAGGTTTTGGATGTATCGAGACAATATGCACATCAGCGGGTCTTAGAACATCATCTGTACGCACACATCTCTATTCTCTAATGTGCTTTAAATCTGTTTTATTGTGAATCTTTTCTTAAACCATTGAGGCTAATATTGAGCACATGCATTATTCAGTTCCAACTCATATCAAATCATGTCATATTATTGTTGATGAGTGGACGTCCCTGTAGACGTGAAGACAGCCTTCTATATTTTGTATCTCTCTCTCTCTCTCTCTCTCTCTCTCTCTCTCTCTCTCTCTCTCTCTCTCTCTCTCTCTCTCTCTCTCTCTCTCTCTCTCTCTCTCTCTCTCTCTCTCTCTCTCTCTCTCTCTAATGGATGGTCTTGTTTGGATGACAGCGTAATCTTCTCCCATTTTCAGTCCTCTCTATTTCCATCCCATCCCCAACAGCACCTTAAACATTTTATTTGAGACTCCAATAAACTCCCTCTTTTGCATACAATTTTGTAATATTGTGCCCAAAATACACATAGTTTTCACATTTTTTCTGATTTTTAAACTCTCTAAAAATTCATTTATTTATAAAATAAAATAAAAAATACACACTTTTGACAGACATCATTTATGACATTTTGAACATTCGAGGCTGAGAATGATTCATAAATGATTCGCTGTGATAAATAAATTAGAGCATCTTCACTTATTGATCAATGACAACATAGTGAAGTCCAGGAACGTGTACAACATTAGATCTACACATGTCTATTCTGTAAAGAACATGTAAGGTGTCGCTGCTTCAGGACTCCAAGAGACCTCTTTTGGAAATCAATATAGCATTTTTGTAATATGTTGTGTAGATATTTTGAAGAATGTTGAAAACATGCACTTGCATTGGTTTCGTGTCTATACATTAGAAGTAAATGGGTACCACTGGTGTTCGGTTACCAACATTCTTCAAAGTATCTTCCTCTGTGTTCCGCAGAAGAAAGAAAGTCACGCAGGTTTGGCCAGGATGATCATTTTTGAAACTATTTAATTTTAACGAATACTTTTTAAACTGTGTTGTATGTTGGGTTAAGAAGATGAAGTATCGATTACAAAAATGTACATTTCATTAGCATTTTAGAAACCCAACACAGATCACATTCAGATCACACTAAACATCCTTTTCTCCACTTAGATAAACATAAGATTGCCGTACAAGCTCATTTGTTGGAGAGGTCAGAGAGGAGACACAGATTAAAGATGCCGTGGTTTCCGGGGGAAAGTGAACGATCTCATTATTCTAAATACAGAAAGTCAACGTGACCTTCATTTTGTGACTTTTTTGTAATAAAAACAGAGATGAAAAGATAAATGACGTGTTCAGATGAAATGGGTATATTTGAAGAGTTTTCAGGTCAAAGAGGATCTGGCGCTCATTTGAACGGTTGCACGCTGAAGCGCGGTAGATTAAATGTACGGGTCAAACTCTCCACCGTGCCTGATCAAAAATATGGAAATGAATTCCTTGCTAGTCACGCTTTTTTCTTTTTAAAGGCGTAGTTCACCAAACATGAAGATTCGGTCATGAATAACTCATCGTCAAGTTGTTGTAAATCTATACAAATGTCTTGATATATTTTGAAGAATGTCAGCAACTCAGATTTTTGGGCCCCATTGACCTTCCATAGTAGAACAAAGTTGACTACCATTTTTGTTTATTCTACTTCTACTTATCTACTTGTAGTCAATGATGTCCATACATGGTTGCAAACATTCTTCCAAATATTTTCAAATATCTCACACTACCATGTCATAACGAAAATGGCTTTATGGAATTACTTAATTTCGTCATGTTCATCTGTTCCACATGATAAAATGAAGTAGTTTAACATTACTTTTCTTCAAGTTTTAAGAGAATTTATGTTAATTGAAGCTTAATTAAATCGTGTAGGATGAATGTTCTTCATATAATTAAGTAATCCAACAACCCATTACTTTTCACAGCTTCGAATGGAGTCCACTTTCTTACCGCTACCACCGGAGGGGCCGATGTTCGATAATTGCATATTCAGATCCAGTTAAGGTGATGACGAGCTTTACTTTGGTGCATTTTAACTTAGAAATAGTTGCTTGCTTTTTCAAAATATCTCCCTTTAAAAAAGGACATTTGAACAAGTTTGGAATAACTTGAGATTGAGTCATCCGTAAGAGAATTTTCATTTTTGGATGATTTATCCCTCTAGATCTGACTTTTATACGATGTAAGACTGCAGAGGTTCAGTAAAAGTAATAAGACATATAATCCTAATGTGCTTTTAATAGAAAGCCGTTTTTAATTTGACGGTTGCCCCGGTAGAATTAGAAATGTGTTGTGCGTGCTTTCAGAACGTCGTTCATATTCTGCTTCTATTCAAGGCTGAATCAACAGCTATTATTTCTTATTGTTTCCTTGAGAACAGATGAAGATAACAAGAGGCGGTGGAACTTTAGAGAAATACGTATGTTAACATCTCCAGCATCAGCTTGTGAGGGAAATGCTTTATTAATATCTTGTTTGTCTAATTAAAAATGATGCAATTGCTTTAGCAGAAACAAAGCGTTGTTGCTCCGTGGTTTACAAAATCAAAAGATTTAAAGGGAAGATCTTATTTTTCGTATTTAGTTTTTGCAATAAATGCACCATGCGCACTTCCTGCACTAGCCACTCACAAATATTAGAATTTGAGTCCTCGGATACACGAATGTCTAGTCATCACATTACGCGGAACACCTTAACACGCTAAAGCTCTCAGCAAGTCAAACTTAATCAGGCCGATGCGTAGCCACTTTCCAGCCGCTGTCATTTCCGTGGGATCGCTCGTGCTAGAAAGATGCACTCCCCGCTGGCACGAGCCCAGAGGTCAAGCAATCACAACCAACAGCACACCGGCCATTTGCAGCTTCGATATTGTGGAGAGATACCAAGCCAGTAAAGAATCACAGTCTCCATCTTAAATGTCAATCCCTGCCTCGCTAAAGGCCCACTTTGGGCTTCAGAAGATATAAAAGTTATGAATTAACCATTATCACAATTTTATTGATGCTATAACATCTCCTTTTTGTCGCAGCCAAACATCTCCGGACCCCATTCACTTCCATTATATGAATAAAGGCCAAAATGGAAGGTGGATGAGTAAATAAGAAATAATTTGCCTGAACGATTCGTTTTGGCGCTGGCGGTAGAGGCAAGGGCGAGCGGCTGCTCTGTATTTCCGATGGTGACTTTTCTGTCGACTCATAAAGCGTAGATAAGCCGCAGACGCCGGTTGATATTTCAGACCTGTTGTTGTCTTTCTGCCGGACATGATCATTATCAACGCTGGGGGCAGCCGGGAAAGGTCAGTCTCCTACTGAACAGGACAGCTTTAAGATACATTATTTATCAACTTAATGAGACTGAAGTAATGCCGCCGACACACGGCTGTCATGTCTTATTGCTGAGCCCGGTGCACGCTTCAATGGCTGTGCACACTACAATTCATTTTGTATACCGGTGTCGGTCAGTCTGTGTTTTCTGTTTGTTTGCTTTGTTGGGAATGTAAGGGGTCCTATAGGACTGAACTGCATTGAAATCTTGAGTCAGCCCTGAGGAGTTGTTTTAATGTATTATTCCCTCTTAAGACTTAACAGAAACATATGTTCAAAAAGACTTTCCAAAGACATTCTGCACTTTGAAAAGCATGACTGTCTTTTAACGGCAAGTAAATAATGGACCGTGTTCTATTTCTGAGTTTGGAAACAACTTTCGAAGAAGTGTATATAAATACTTATTAAAAAGTTTATTACTGGGTTGATTTAACTTGTGGTTGGGTAAAATATGTAGGTCCAAGCGCTCTTTCCTATGCCGTGGACAGGAAACAAAAAAGGCTCATTTAAAAACAATACATGACATGATGCTGGTAAACACTAAGAGTCACAAAAATATCACAAAACAAAACAAAACAAAACCAAACCAAACCAAACCAAACAAAACAAAACAAAACAAAACAAAACAAAACAAAACAAAACAAAACAAAACAAAACAAAACAAAACAAAACAAAACAAAACAAAACAAAACAAAAACAAATGAAAAAAGTCAAAACAAAACAAAACAAAAATAATATTAAAAATATTAAATATAAAAATTTAATTAAATAAAGATGTGTCCATAGCAAGATTAAAAATGAATAAATATAACAATGAATGAAACATTTTGTAAATAAAATGCTCTGAAAAATGAATAAAAATAAAATATATTTTGTAAGTTTATAAAGGTTTAAAAATAAAAGGGTTTGGAATGGAGTTGAATTAATACATTCTTCTTCTTCTTCTTCTTCTTCTTCTTAATATTATAATTATTAATAATTATAATAATAATAATAATAATAATAAATATTATTATTAATAGTAATAAAAAATAATTATAATAATAATAAGAAGAAGAAGAAGAAGAAGAAGAAGAAGAAGAAGAAGAAGAAGAAGAAGAAGAAGAAGAAAAAGAAGAAGAAGAATGCTATTATAATAAAATTTAAGAAATAAATGTGTAAACTACCAGTTTATAAATTAATTAATAAAAAAACAATGAATAAATAAATTTAAAAAAAAATACTAAATCTCAATAAATGTGTAGACTGCAAGTTTACGAACATTTCATAGGCAATGTTCATTCTTTTAAATTAGACTTGTTTTTCATCATGCATCTAATATGATGGCAGGGGTCATGTACCCTTTAAAGCTTGAGGATGGTCTCTGGACCTCTCTAACTTTGTTTCAGTAGACTAAACCCTTTTTGGTCTGTCTGTTGAAGAAACGATTGATTGAATGAGTTTTCCTGCCATGTTTGACTGACGCAGGGTATTTGTGAGCCCAGTACTCTGAAAGCGGGGCTTCTCGCAGTTGAAAATAGGGCAGATAGTGTTCCTTTGGCTCCTCCGTCTCCCTCTGTTCATTATTTTAAGGTTTCATTTCATCAGGCTATAAAAGCGACGCTCCAGCAGAGGCTGGTCTTTAGAAGCTGAACAAAGCCACCTGAAATCACTGGCGCTGGAAAGCTTTTCTGGAGTCACGGAGCCCTCGTGTTGTACTTGATCACCACCCAGAAGAAGGCACCAGAAGTGTGTGGGAGAGCTCCCTGTGTTCCCTTTCAAAAACTGTCGTTTTAAGGTCCATCAAAGTGCCTCTCGAGACATCTCGAAGGGGCGGGTGGCTGGTGTCGCATCTGGAAATGAAAAGAATGTTTGCAAGGAAGCGTCGGAGAATAATAAATGTCATTGAATGCCAGGCCGGCGTTCTAATAAATATGCTGATAAGGCCATTCTTCAGGCTCCGAGTGAATAATTGAATTTTCTGGATATCTGGCTTTTACAGGTTAGGTCCGAGAGCCAAGGAGGGCCGCGGCACTCAGAAATAGTTGTGAAAATATTCTGGACCTTCTTCAATCCCCCGAAATAATCAGGAATGTGAAAAGACTGCCATGGAGTGCATTAGCCTGGGTCATGGCAGATCCAGATTTCATTGACACCTCTTGGCTGGAAAGCTAAGTAGCTCTGCGATACGTCTTGAGTTGAGAATCTGTGAAGAGAACGATCATATTCAGCGCTTCTCTTTCCTCATGATCTACTTTGGTTAACATCTGGGTGCTTCCCTTTTATGCTAAGACACTGATATCACATTCTCTTAAAAATCTTCAAGATCTTTGATATTTCCCTGAAGATGATTGTGATGATCACTCCTATCCCAAGCCTGATGTGAGGAGTAATGTGATTTCCCATAGAAAAATAAATCAATATGGACAATATGGAAAAATAACTTAAAATAGAATCTGTAGTCTCTTCAGTTTTATCTCAGTCATGCATGAAATCTAGTAAAAATCCAGATTCATTTTCAGTTGTCTGGGTGTATGTTATTGTGTCTGTGTGTATGTTAATGTGTATGTGTGTATGTTGATTTGTGTGTATGATTATGTCTGCTTATCAGTGTGTGTTTGTGTGCACGCTTGTTTGTGTGTGATGGTATTTGCTTGTCTTTGTGTTTAAGTGCATTTGTATGTGAGTGTGTATATGTGTGGTTCCATTTTTGTTTCCCTGCGTGTTTATGTGCATTATTGTGTGTGTGCGTGTGTTTGTGTGTGTGTGTGTGTGTGTGTGTGTGTGCGCACATGTTTGATTGCTTGTGTGTTTGTGTGTGTAAGGGTGTAGATTTGTGTGTGTGTGTGTGTGTGTGTGTGTGTGTGTGTGTGTGTGTGTGTGTGTGTGTGTGTGTGTGTGTGTGTGTGTGTGTGTGTGTGTGTGTGTGTGTGTGTGTGTGTGTGTGTGTGTGTGTGTGTGTGTGTGTGTGTGTGTGTGTTAGTATGTGTATGTGTGTTTGCATGTGTGTGTAGATTTTTGTGGATGTGTGTATGTGTGTGCGTAAGTGTATGCATGTTTGCGTGTGTGTGTAGATTTTGGTGCGTGTTTGTATTTATATTTTTGTGCGTATGTGTATGTGTGTGCGTATGTCTATGTGTGTGCGTATGTGTATGCGAGTGTGCCTGTGTGTGTTGATTTTGGTGCAGGTTTGTATGTACCTTATCTGGGTATGTGTATGCATGTTTGCTTGTGTCTTTGTGTGTAGATTTTTGTGCGTGTGTGTGTGTGTGTGTGTGTGTGTGTGTGTGTGTGTGTGTGTGTGTGTGTGTGTGTGTGTGTGTGTGTGTGTGTGTGTGTGTGTGTGTGTGTGTGTGAGTGTGTGTGTGTGTGTGTGTGTGTGTGTGTGTGTGTGTGTGTGTGTGTGTGTGTGTGTGTGTGTGTGTGTGTGTGTGTGTGTGTGTGTGTGTGTGTGTGTGTGTGTGTGTGTGTGTGGTGTTTGTGTGTGCATTTGTGTTTTGTGTGTAGATTTTTGTGCATGCATGTACGTGTATGCGTATGCCTGTTTGCGTAAGTGCTTGTGTGTGCCTGCGTTTGCATGTGTGTGCATGCGTTTGTATGTGTGTCTATCCCCGCTACATATTTATTTTGATCTGTCAATTAAATAAAACTTTTAAAAAATTTAGTATAAATATGTCTAACAGGCTAAGTGTGTGTGTGTGTGCGTCTGGTGCGTATGTGTGTGTGTGCGTCCATCACCTCTAACTCTCTTGTGAGCCATTAATGAGAAACAATTAACCGTCCTAATCCACCCAGCTTGCTTATAGTCCCAATGAAAGGTCACAGACGGAAGGTTTCCCCATCATTTAAACATCCAGTCCAGAGCTGAGGATCAGTACATGTATTTAACTTTACTCAAAATCAATAGAGGTGATTATGATTATCAATAACAATAATCCGCTGAGCATCACCAGGAACCCAGAGGAAAGCAGACTCGGCTTCATCCCCTCGCATCCTCGAAATCCTCATTCGTCGTCACACGGCACTCAATCCCCTTTGATTTTCTTTTATCTCCTATTTTCTCTCGAGCTCATCATGCTGCTGGCCCTCTCTCTCTCTTTCATTTCCTGGTGGTTCGACCTCACAAAGTTCCCTCATTAACACCAAAGTAGGTCCATCCCTCACATTTTAACCTAACCAGGAAGCCTGACGGAGTTCAGAATTGATCTTTTCTTTGAATCTCAATGATAAGAGTGCTTTAAAACTGACTTTTAATGAATCCAAAGAGGACATCTTATTAAAACAAGACAGCAGGAGCTATTTTCAGGATGAGCTGGTGAGATGTCCTGCTGTGTATTAATGTATGTACAGTACAAAGATGTGCATATATCTGTACCTTATATAAGTATGTATTCATGAAATAAAGAATTCAACTCATGTTTGTTTGGGGAGAGGGGATAAAATAGTTTTCAGGGCCGACAAAAGGTGACCTAGAAACAGCTAAAACGGCTGCCTATCATAGTTGTTGGCGAAACATCATACCGGCGCACAAACGTTTGTGTGTTTATGCACTGTGATTTAATACAACATGAGCCACATTGTGTTGTGACAAATCCAACTGGAAAATGGAGCACACAAATGTTTGATGATCGACTACTATTTATATCTCGGTAAACACCTCCATCATTTCTAAAGACTTTCATTAGAAGCTCGGCTGACAAAAGGCACCTATGCGATATTTCAAGCCTGTATACACTGAAAATATCGAATTTGTTGGAATTACTTAATTTAATCATGTAAATTGATTCCACAAGTTTATTTCAAACGAAAACTTTCTACATGGAAAAATTAAGTAATTCCAACGAACCATTTCTTTTAGTGCCTTCCATTCTAATTACTTAATTTGATCATGTAATTCCATGTGAGTAAATTAAGTCGTTTTAACAAAACGTTCTCAAATTTCTAGAGAAACTGTGTTAAAAGCTTAATTTAGTCTTTCCAAACCAATGTGCACGATAGAGTTATTCCACCAACCCATTCTTTCGGTGTATCCAAATCCATTGACAATGACGCAAGTCAATCCAAATCGATTTTTCATCCAGTTAAATTAAAGGAAGGAGATACGTAAATGTCGAAACCTCCATCTCGAAATATGTGGTAGGGTGGAATCTGCCCGTTGCTAGGCAACTGTTCAGCTGACCCATCCCATAATAATAGCCAATTAGTCGGGCACGCAGAGTTTTGGTACGTGGTGTCTGGCCGTCAAAAGAACGCAGAGACATCATATTCGATCCTGCGTCTTGGTTATTAGTACTGCGACGAGTTAAGTTCGTTCTGTACTCTGTGGAAGCATCTCACTTTCACTCAACTCTTCATGAATACAGTGGAATTGCACCAGTCTCAAACAAGTCTCCTTTCGTTCAAAAGAGCTTAGTTGAGCTGAGAGCGGGGCCACGATTAATCAATTCAGGTGAACATTAAAGAAAGTTGAGTAATTTAAGACCCACCCCATAGGCCTTGATGTACTGACAATAAAGCTCCAAGCGCCGGGCCAAAATGTCACCGCTAGTAATTATACAGTACAGTGAATCTGGATCTTAAGTCAGTTCAGCTCATTAGTGCCATCTCATCTGCATGCCCTCAGCTCCTGAAGAAAATTCAAAGGCTTCTTTTGTAGTGATGCAAACTTTATTTATTTATTTATAGAGAATATGTAGGCCTATTCCATAAATAACTAAGCATTTTGCTGCGGTCCATTATTAGAAGGTGACACAAGATTTGAGGTTTTGGGTCAGAAGTTTAAAAGCATACATATGTTTTTTTCAGTGAGGGCTTTGTTGATTTAGTATGTTGGTTTTGGCTAATTCACAGATGTTCGTGGTTTTCAGGGATCATTTGTCATAGACATCAAGGTTAGAAAAGTTGTCAGGTGTTTTAAATGTTGAAAAATACCTTTTATTGATGTATAAACTCAAGTTATGAAGTATGAATACAGGATGTTGATACACTCAAGTCTTGAAGCATACTGTCAAGTTTTCACTTTTACACTTAAGTTATGATGTATTTATTAAATGTATGATGTATACACTCAATTTATGATGTAGATACTTAAGTAATGATGTATATACTAAATTTAAAATGTATATACCAAAGTTATTACACATACACTCAATTTAAGATGTTTATACTCAATTTATGATGTATATACTCAATTTATGAAGTATACACTCAATTTATGATTTATATACTAAATTTAAAATGTATATACTCAATTTAAGACATCTAAACTTAATTTGTGATATTGAAACTCGATTTATGACGTATACACTCAATGTATTTGGTATATACTCAATTTATCATGTATTTACTTAACTTATGAGGTATACAGTCAATTTATGAGGTATACACTCAATTAATGATGTATAAACTCAATTTATGGTGTATATACTAAATTTATCATGTATTTAATTAACTTATGAGGTATACACTCAATTTATGAAGTATACACTCAATTTATGATCTATAAACTCAAGTTATGATGTATACACTCAATTTATCATGTATTTACTTAACTTATGAGGTATACACTCAATTTATGAAGTATACACTCAATTTATGATGTATGTACTAAATTTATCATGTATTTACTTAACTTATGAGGTATACACTCAATTTATGATGTATACACTCAATTTATGAAGTATGCACTCAATTTATCATGTATTTACTTAACTTATGAGGTATACACTCAATTTATGATGTATACACTCAATTTATGAAGTATGCACTCAATTTATCATGTATTTACTTAACTTATGAGGTATACACTCAATTTATGAAGTATACACTCAATTTATGATGTATGTACTAAATTTATCATGTATTTACTAAACTTATGAGGTATACACTCAATTTATGAAGTATACACTCAATTTATGAAGTATGCACTCAATTTATCATGTATTTAATTAACTTATGAGGTATACACTCAATTTATGAAGTATACACTCAATTTATGATCTATAAACTCAAGTTATGATGTATATACTAAATTTATCATGTATTTACTTAACTTATGAGGTATACACTCAATTTATAAAGTATACACTCAATTTATGATGTATAAACTCTATTTATGATGTATACACTCAATTTATCATGTATTTACTTAACTTATGAGGTATACACTCAATTTATGAAGTATACACTCAATTTATGATGTATGTACTAAATTTATCATGTATTTACTAAACTTATGAGGTATACACTCAATTTATGATGTATACACTCAATTTATGAAGTATGCAATCAATTTATGATGTATATTCAAAATGTATCATGTATTTACTTAACTTATGAAGCATACACTCAATTTATGATGTATACACTCAATTTATGATGTATATTCAAAATGTATCATGTATTTACTTAACTTATGAGGTATACACTCAATTTATGAAGCATACACTCATTTTATGATGTATACACTCAATTTATGATGTATATACTTCATTTAAAATGTATATACTCATATTGTGACACATACACTCAATTTAAGATGTATAACCTAAATTTACCACATATAAACTCGATTTATTATGTATGAACTAAATTTATGACACCTACACTCAATTTATGTTGGATATAATCAATTAATGATTTTTACACTCAGGGTATGATGTAAAACAATAGGTGTATATTTAACCTAAAAAAATCAATGAAATATACTGTCACTCAAATATTTCTATTCGAATTCAAACAAATATAAAGTGTATAGTAAAAAAACTATTTGTTAATAGAATTTAAATAATTTAAATACATTTTAGGGAAACTACCTGTCTGATTTTTTATAATTTTTAAATGAATGATTATAAAATAGTTTAATATGATGGCTCTTTATTTCTGTGATATTTACTAAGCCAATGCCCTTTTTTTAGCTATGAAGGCCAATATTTGTTCAATATTTGTTCATAAATGTCACACCTACTTTTTAAAATACAATTTATGAAGTATACACTCTAGAAATTGTATGAATTGTGAATTTTAAACTTAGATAACATTTACTATAAGTCAAACATTTGTAGAAGAATACATCAAAAATATTAAGTGTAAATAAAAACATCACTTGTTACACAAAGGCATATTTCTTTTAATTGAATAAAATTAAATAATTTTAGTAAGTTCAAAACATTGTTATATTGAAGCTATATATGACTATGTTATTTACTAAGCTAACTAATTATTGTAGAGTGTATGCTGTATGTTGGCCAGTATTTGTGTTTGTAGGCCAGTTTTTGTGTTTCATAACAACTCACTCCAATAACATGAAATAAAAACTCTTAACATGATTTAAAGTTTGACAACTAGCCCCAGTGACTTCATATTGAAATGTAATGTTCACACCGAGGACATAAACAATCCAAACCAAACCGTAGATTTAAATAAAAGTTTGTTCTTGAAAGAAACATTGTTGTACATTGTATGATGAATGATTCCAAGTTTAAATGATTTCACCATCATCACCTCTGTGTGTGTTTTTAATCAAATCTCTTGCACCGCTGCAGCATCCGTGAGTTATACCAAAGTGTGAGAGGACATCCTAAGGTTAAAGTCTGCTTAACCAACACTTATCGCACACATTGCACGTTTTTTCTCTTTACAAGGAAATGCATTTTCAACCTAAAGTTGTTTTTCCTATTTTTCAAGGTTGTTGTTGAGCCTTCTTTCCTTTCTGTTGTTACCGGTATACCCACATGGTTCTGTAAGTAATTTCATATTGATGCAATTTTTTATTCTGTTTGATGGGAAAAAATGGGGATTCAAAGCCATAAAATAATTTATTGTACATTCCTTCTTAGACAAATATTTTATGCCCAGAGTGTATTTTTAAAAGTCCCTGAGCATATAACAAAAACAAGCACGTTTACATTTCAGCTTTAGGAGAACGTCACATTGGGTTTTTAAAGGGATAGTTCGCCCCAAATAAACTTTAAATGGGATTTATTTCATTCATAAATCAGTCATGTCTTTGGAAGAAAGATGATTTAAACTAAAGCGCGTCTAATAAAGAAAGTCATGCAGGTTTAACCAATTCATGAGGGTGGTTAAATAATTATAGATGTATGCTTTTATTATTACTATTATTATTATTATTATCATCATGAGTGAACTATGCCTTTAAATCTTTAATGGAGTGAATTCTCGTTTTCAAGGCTTTAATTTATTCTTCTTTAGATGAAATCTTCCTGTATAAATTAAAAGAAACATTGCACACATGCACAGTTGTCCGTTGTTATTCTCCTTATTATTTTTATCTATACCTATTATGCTATTTCAATTATGCTTTGACTTTCATAATTGTCTGCATTGAAATATTGGAACATAATATTTAAATACCAATAAAAGATCAATTGTAAAACTATACATTAACAGCAAAATGTACAATAAATGAACATTTGATATATGGTTTAAGGATAACTGTGACCCACACTGGCTTCATTTCATCTCATGAAATTACACAAGCTAGAGCCCTCTACTGCATCTCAGCTGGTTCTTCTTTTCTTCAAAGGTGAAAACCACCATGGATAATTTATTGTTCCTTTGAAGAGCATCTTGGTTGGAATCTTTAAGCAGTGTTTCTAATAGGCTGCAAAGGTGAATCAATCCTGAACTTGAAATCCAGCGCAGGTAGATCACAGCATCCAAAGACGTGGGGGAAAGGACTGGTGAAACAAAAGTGCAAAAGTGATTCCGAATGCGTGGAAGCAGAACTGGGGCAGCTCCCAGTGGACATCTCGCACGCATGCTTCGTCCTGTCAGTCAAAATCAAAGATGGGGGGGAAATGAACCTGAAGGATGCGTCCTTCCAGTTCATCACACATCCATTTGCACCAGGACCAAAACAGGAGGCGCTTCGGCCACCTTGGCGTTCCTGGGGAGCAGCCGGGCCATGCTGCGGTAGGACGGCGTGGCCCTCCACAAAATCTCTTTGAGCCCGGCCCGGAACTCTCGCCTTATCAGGCAGTAAAGCACGGGGTTGAGGCAGCTGTTCGTGTGGGCCAAGCAGACGGTCAAGGGGAAGGCGTACGCCTGGGCGTTATAGAAGGCCTTGCTAAAAGGCATCAGGTCGAACTTGATAAGAACGCCCCACAGAGTCAACGCCTGATTGGGCAGCCAACACAAAAAGAAGGAGAGCACAACAATCACCACGGATTTGGTGACCTTAGAGCGGCGCTTGTGCCGGCCGGCCTCGCTCTCCGACCCGGCGACCCCGCTGATCCTGCGGCTTAGCACGATTCTCAGCAGCAGGAGATAGCAGACGCTTATCACCACTAATGGAATCAGAAATCCCAGCAGGACCTTCTGCAGCTGGTAAAGCCCGAGCAACAGCTGCGGGTCCCAGCTGCCCTTTTCGGGAAAGCGGACGAGGCACAGCTCCTCGTCCGTGGCCACTTGGGCTACGGTGGAATATACGGCGTGTGGGAGCGTGGCGATCAGCGACACCGCCCAAATGCCCAAACTGATCCACTTGGCGGCCGCCGCCGCCGCCCGCCTGCTGTGCATCTTCAACGACGACACGATGGAGTAGTACCTGGCCACGCTCATGGCGGTCAGGAAGAACACGCTGGCGTACATGTTCATGGTCGTCACGGAGCTCACGATCTTGCACATGACCTTTCCGAAAGGCCAGCGGAAGTCCAAGGCCGTGTCCACGGCCCAAAACGGCAGGGTCAGGACGAACTGCAGGTCGGTCAGCGCCAGGCCCATCACAAAGCAGTTGATGGAGGACTGCTTCTGACGGTACCTGGAGTGGAGCAGGTAGAGGGCAAGCGAGTTCCCAACCAATCCCAAAGCGCACACCACTGAATAAACCAATGCCATCATGACCCGCACGGCCAGGCTTGACCCATCACCTTGAAAGGTTGAACTAGACTCCTTGGTCAACAAGTGCAACCAGCAGCGAAGTGAGAGGTTCCCGCCGGACGCGTCGGTACAGTTATCGAAACCCGCGGGAGTTTGGGTGGTGTTGTTCCTCTCCATGACCCGCATGCGTTCAGCTGGGTCCACTCCCGTTCATTTCTCCCGGTGCGCTTCTTCCCGACGCGGAAGTTCTGAGCAGCGGGAGCGCGGTGTGTCCTGTCCGGGGTCCGCGCACCTCTGTGCGCTCTGCGGAGCCGCGCGTTCTTTTATACCGGGGTGAGGGTGACGCGCGTGTCAGCCGCTCGCGCTAACGTTACGTTTGCGAATTTGATTCACGTGCACCAGCAAACGCGTTTATGCGATCAAATATCCGGATGTTCGCAATATTTAAGTGCAATTGATGGGGAAGTGTGAAGTTAAAATAGAATATATTTAAAAAGATGCCAAAAAGGAATATGATATTGCGGACGCGTTATTTATTTATAAAATAAATACATAAAATAAAAACAAGTGTTTTGTCAAGCCCAAGTTCGCTTGTTTCGGTTAGAAATGTTCACATCTAACGGTAGAGTTTTCAAACGACCGTTACTTTTCAAATTCACAGAGGCGGGAAAACAGGACGCAGCCGTTATATAAACACTCACGACTGTTGTATTGTTTGTTACATTGACGTGAAGTCGTTTGTTTATTAAAATAAAGAACAATTAAAATAAATACGTGACTGTGATATATAAGGTGAGTAACAAATACTTCTAGTGTTTTATTTTTAGTCAATACAATGTCCAGATACCCTAGGGAATTTGAATTAACTATTTTAACTATTGTTATATTTTACATATAAGTTATGTATGTTTTATTAATGATATAATGGTTGAACTGTGAGAGAATGCTAAATTTGTTACTTTGACGTCAGATTAAATGTCTACAAATAAATTTTAAATGGGACAACCAAAATCTTTTGGTCAGGTTTGTCCAAACAATGAAATTTCCCTCATGAATTGTTCTTCTCTATTTGTTTCCAATCTGAACACTGAGAAAGATATTTGGAAGAATGTTGGTAACCAAACAGTTCTTGGAAGCCTTTGAGCACCATAATCGAAAAAAATGACGATGGGTTCAAAAGTGCCCTAGAAATGTTAGTTTTTTAAATTATTCTAAACACTCATTTGGTGTTCGACAATACAAAGAAAATGATAAAGTATTTTTTCTGCTAGTAGTCAATCAGGTCCAGGGAGTGTTCAGCTGTACATTCTTCCAAATAACTTTCTTTTTGTTAAACAGTTTTCTGCAACTTTCCAATTGCCAAAAGGAAAGGAATGTATTTCCCCCTCTCTCTCTCTCTCTCTCTCTCTCTCTCTCTCTCTCTCTCTCTCTCTCTCTCTCTCTCTCTCTCTCTCTCTCTCTCCTCTCTCTCTCTCTCTCTCTCTCTCTCTCTCTCTCTCTCTCTCTCTCTCTCTGTCTGTATCTCTCTCTCTCTCTCTCTCTCTCTCTCTGTCTCTCTCTCTCTCTCTCTCTCTGTATCTCTCTCTCTCTCTCTGTCTATCTCTCTCTGTATCTGTCTCTCTCTCTGTCTATCTCTCTCTATCTGTCTCTCTCTCTCTTTCTCTCTCATGTTGAAGGGATAGTTCACCTTAAAATAAAAATTTTGTCGTCATTTACTCAGCCTCTTGTCATTATCCTTTTTTCTGGAAAACACAAAAGAAGCTATTTTGAAATATGTTGGTACCCATAAACTGTTGGTCCCCAGTGACTTCTACTTTGAGGACACACAACCAAGAACACACACACTCCCCACCACCCCCACCCCTCTCTCTCTCTTTCTCTCTCTTTTTCTTTCTCTCTCTCTCTCTCTCTCTCTCCCTCTCTCTCTCTCTCTCTCTCTCTCTCCCTCTCTCTCTCTCTCTCTCTCTCTCCTTCTCTCTCCCTCTTTCTCTCTCTATCTCTTTCTCTCTGGTACATCCAATTATTTAAGACTTTTTCATTTATCTTCGATCATAGATGCTTTTCAGAGTCAAACACTTTTAATTTCGCTGTTCTGAAAAACAACCAACAAATTGGCCCAACAAATACGATCAAAAGTAAATGAACACATTGATTTCAAACAATAGGGTGCTTTCTCTTTGTTGTGGGTAATTTAGAAGATAACCAATACAAAAATGATTTGATATTTACCTTCTTTTTGCAGGAGCGTATTGTCCCGACTATTAGTTGGATGAAGTGCATCAATCCAATCAAAATGCAGTCAACTGACACGCAGCACTTAAAGTACAAGAGATGCCCAGGACAGGACCAGCGACCCAAGGGAAAAGCCCAATCGAAGAGCACCATCACAGTCCAGTGGATAAAGGAGACAAGGTGCCAGGTCGGTCTCTCTTCAAGATTAAAGGGGGTGGATGGGAAGACGGAAGCTGTCCTGAACCACGGTTCAAATTTAAAGTATAGACCGTATGACAAGCTATAGGGGTTAAGGTTTCCCTTTTACACTGATTAATATCTAGATTCTCTCATCACATCGTTATTATCCCCAAATTAGAAAGCAGACATTCCAAAACTGATGATAGATTGGTGTCAAAAGGCCAGTTTTACGTAATCTTTCCAGGCTATTATTTCGTTCACGTTGAAGCTCACCCAATAGAGATTAAATGTTTCTATTATGTACATCTCTTGCGTTTTACAAAGGTGTCTTTCATCCCCGGGTTATTATATGCCATTACAGCACATAATGCTTTTTTTAATGAAGCTTAGAACATAGATCTGTACACAATATCCAAATATTAATTCAGGGAATTTGGTTCCATTAAATCTACAATAAAACAGTGTATAGCTATGTTGTCGTTCACGTGTGTTTGTAATCCACGCTGGCCTCATTCTGTCTCCCGTGATGTCCAAATTGTGCTGAAAAGCATTTATGCATTGATGTGGTCCTTTGTGCTGAACCCCGAGTTCGAAAGATTCATCTATTTCTTTAGATGGACTTACAACTGAATAAAACACAATGTTGAAATAGGTCGAAAAGGTAAAGAACATTTATGTATAAAGCTGCTGTTTCTCATGAATCCCTTAATGCATGCTAGTCTGTTTTCTCTGAGATCTAAAGTCATTAAAATTCTCGGGCTTTCTGTGCCCATAAAGCAAAACTGTGTTCAAAGAGATGACAAGGCTGTTTTAGCACAGGGAAATTGCAAAGATCAAGGATTTGACACGTGAAAATCACAGCTATATTGCTGTTTGTCACTTTATTAACATACTGTGAGGTCCAAAAGTTTAAAAGCAAATTAAAATATTGTAAACATCTGTTTCTGGGATGCTGGAAGTGTAAGTCATCATCTCCCAAAAAATTTGATATTTTGAAATATGTTAGTAACTCTTTGTCCCTATTGACTTTTACTGGATACAACAATGTACCAATTTACCAACATTCTACAATATATCTTCTTGTGCGTTTTAATATGACATAGGGGCATAAAAAGCATTTAACCACAAAACATCATTTTGGTAATATAATGAAAAATGTTATTAAATTAAAGAAATTCAAATAAAAGCTTGATTGATTTTGGACCCTACAGTGTTCTATATAACGTTTTCAGTGTTATAAAGTTAGAAGTAAAATTTGTGGAAATTTTTTTTTATAATAATTAAAAAAACAATGAAATTTGATTTTTGTTTGTATTAACAAAACAAATCCTCTGTTATCTGGACACTGATCATGTTGAAGGGATAGTTGACCCTAAAATAAAGATTCTGTCATCAATAACTCTGCTTCTAGTCATTTCAAACTTGTTTTACATCCCTTCTCTGTGAAACACAAAAGAAGCTATTTTGGAATATGTTGGTACATGAAAACAGTTGGTCCCCATTGACTCCTACTGTTAGGACACACAACCAATTCATGTCCATATGTACCAACATATTTTAACCAACATTCTTCGAAATATCTTCATTTGTGTTCTGCAGAAGAAGAATCATACAGGTTTGAAATGAAAGGGGCATAATAAATAAGTGTTTAACTCCAAACTGTCATTCTGATGATATAATTAGTAATTATTTTTTTTATGGAATTAAAAAAATGCAAAGCAAACGCTTCCTTTATCATTCTATATCTTAAACAAAATGTTCTGTTTTATAAAGTTAGAAAAAGGCGTTAAAATTCGAAAATCCGAAATAGAAAACAAATCAAGGAAAATGCGATTAAGGTTCCTGTAAAGATAAAAAAAATAGAATAAGTCATGAATGTTTGAAATGATAGGGGTATAATAAAAAGAGTTTAACTCCAAATTGTCATTCTGGTAAAATAATTATTATTCAAAAATGATTACATGAAAAAATGCAAACTTTTCTTGACGATTGCTTTTGGACCCCATGGTTTTTAAAAGAAAATGTTCAGCTTTATAAAGTTAGAAATAAGAAATAAAAGTAAAAAAGCATTTGATTTTTAAGGCACATATAAAAAGTCTAAATCTGGAAAAGTTTAGTTTAGCAAAATACAAGAAAAGGATGGTGCCAGCCAGGCGAGCTGGAGTCTATCTTTTAAAGCACTCTTAACAACACCTCGATTAAATTCCTCTCTGCCCTTCACATATCATCAGCGTGTGGACTTCGCCCTGAGCCACGGCGAGGACTCAAGGTCACCGTTGCCACATGCCCAGTGATGGGGTCTCCATCATAATAGTTTTCATGCTGGTCATGACTGTGGTTGTGAGAATCGTGGTCATAATTGGTAAATCTCGGCCCCCTGCGAAGTTCTCCCAACACAGACGTTATCTCCTCTATACTTTTATCTCCAGAGAAACGAGGGAGAATTTTGGTATCTTCAACCACAGAGTACGGATGTTCCAGGGAGTGCATCACGCGAGCAGACTGAAGGTCATGCAGGGATCGGGATTGAACTGGGTGAAATGAAAAACATGAGGAAGACATTAGAATTTTAGAGGTGAGTTTTGGACGTGATTTCATTTTAAAGTTGGTGTCCAGAAAGCTTTTTCATGTCCCTTTAACATTTGATGAAAGTTGTGTATGTTCTGGCAAAAGTTCACATGAGTGTGTTATGTTAAGAACTACCCAGAAGAAAATGTTAGAGAGACTGCTGGTGCATCGCTCTGGAGACTTAATGGTGTTCTGGGTTATGTTTTATTAAAATTTCTTGTGGCTCGTCTGGCAGGGCAGACGCTGGAGTTGGCAAGGTCATGGGCAAACTCTCTGAGACATCACATCTTAAATCTGGTACAAAGCATCTGCTAAACGATAAAAGTGTGTTCATTGTAAAAATAATTAATGTGATTTAGTAAATATCACAAAAATAACAGTTATTTTTAAAATCTTAGAAAAAAGAATATTTAGGGAATTTTGGTCCATGAGACTTGTGAAAAGAATTGATACCAAGATTTTACACACAATTTACAAAGCATATTTAATTAATTTAAATGCTTTAAATATAAATTTTTTTAAGAAAACAATGTTTCATAAAAACTCTACGTCATTATGTTTTTAGTGTATGAGAAGCTTCCCTAGATATTAATCAGAATTTAATTGATTGTTGACATGTTGGGCAGGTTAGTGTAAAGAAATATAAAATTAATGAATTTAGTATTTTAATGAAAAGCGTTTTTTATTTAAATATTGATTGCAGACCTAAAATTAAATAAGAGCAACACAGAAAATATGTTTATTGCTCATAAAATGTTTGCAGAAAAGTTGGATAATGGAAATTTTAGCTATGATGAAAAATCTTATTACAAATTAAAAAAATAATCAAAAAGTTAATATTATAATTTTTGTTAAATAAGCTAATTTAATAATAATAATGTAGTCTTTAATTATTTAATAATTATCTACATTTGTAAAAACAGAATTCAGTTTGTGACATTGTTGAGATCTCAGTTGAAACTAATGGAGACACAAATATTTTGAGATGACAAGTTCTGATTTGCTCTCGATTTAATCTTATTGACTTATTTGCGATTTTATACATGCTGAGATCTCTTTTTTTATAACTCCAGAGGATAAAGGTGGTTACTAGATTTTTTGTGAGAACACATCCCCGGAAAAAACTTCTCCGTACAAGTCATCCATTTAATTATTTTGTTGTTCTTAACATTCTTTACTATATTAATATTATTGTTTATTAATTTTATATTTTTTGACTTGCACTAGTTGTGTGTCCAGTGTTTTAAGATTAGCAACATTCTTCAAAATATCTGCGAGAATGTTCATTTTGAGGTTAACTGTTATCTAATTTCTACATTTTATTGGAATATTACTTTTTATAGTTTAAATTAGATGACATAACATATTCCTTTCTTTACATTAATTGGAATTTAAATTGCGGTGGATTCAAGGCAATATGTGCTTTTATTGGAAACCAAAGCCATGGCTTTGCTGAACTTCAATAGGTGAGACACATGTGCGGAAGAAACAAACAGGCCAGAAGTCAAGCTGTGAAATGCTTCACTCTACTTTTTTATTGTCCCTGAACTTCAAGCAATCACTTCAAAAAAAGCCTCAGAGCTCAACGAGATGTTAATGGAAAGAGACTGTGACCAACTGCGCTCAAGTTTAACCATGACCCTCGCTTACCCCGCAGAATAAAAATTGATTCGCTTCAAAAGCGCTGACAGAATTTTGATGAGGACAAATTACTGCTTTTCTTCCACGCCGTTGATTCGACAGGAGGCAAACATGACCAAGCTGTTTGTCATTCTTCTGGACCATGCCACCTCCTACAGCACTTCCAATAACTGTCATAAAGTTTCAACACGGGTCTAATGGCTTGTCAGCCGAATGATGCATTACACAGATTGCTCAGGCCCTCTCGTTCTCCAAGCGTGGTGTTTTAAATTCAAGTTAGGGATGATGTGAGGTCTTTCCTGTCTTGATGGTTTCTCCAAGACATGAGTGAGATTGAGACTAAGAGAGAAGTCTAACCCAAAATATGAAGATTCTTTCATCATTTACTCACCCTCATGTCATCCCAAACCCTTAATGACGTTCTTTCTTCAGCGGAAGACAAAACAAGATATTTGAAAGAATTTTTGTGACCAAAATAAACACCAGCCCCAATGATTTCCATTGTAGGGATAAAAAATATCTCAAAATATCTTGTTTTGTGTTTTAAATAAATAAATAAATGACACAGCTGTTGTAACACAACAAACATAGTGAGTTGTGACATTAAACATTCATATAGTAGTCATGATGTAGTGAAGGAGATGTTTGGATACCTCTTAGTGGGCTGAAGTCTCCATGCTGGCTGACCTTGGTATCTGTGAAGGGCTTCAGACTGGGCAGGAGAATCAAGGTGAATGAAAGAAGCAGAACCTGATGGACAAAATGGATGAAAAACTTGAGATCCAAGGATCAGACGGATGACACACTGTAAAAAATATTTCATGTGGCTTACTAATTATCACAAAAATAAACCATTTTTATTTAGAAAAAATTAAATAGATTTCAATAGAAAATATTAAAATCATTTATGAAAAATTCAACTGTTAATTTCTCTAAAAAGTTTGTGTAATGAAAAAGTAGTTATTAAACAAATTTTTGTATTATGCACACATACATTTTAGGTGAATATTAGTACAAATATGTAAGCAAATAAGATGTATTTATGTTTTACTTACATATGCACAAATATTTAACATTATTTTTTATTTTTATTTTTTTTTTACGTTAAAAATGGTACAATATTTAAAGAGTGTAGTGAAAAAGATGACTAAATACACTGTAATAAATATTTAGTATTTAGTAAAAAAAAATGTATATTAACCTAAAGGGAACTCAGTTTTGTTTTCAATGGAAAATATAAAAAAAATTGATTCAAAATCCAACAGTAATTTTTCTAAAATTAATTTAAGTTTATGTAATGAAAAAATAACTGTTTCATAAACGTGTATATTTGTAATTTGAAATTGTAGAATTGTAGTAGAAATATTTGAGGTAATGAGGTAAACCAAAGTTTCTTACATTCATATACAAACATTTAAACAGTACATGTACCTCATTTCAAAGCTTTTCAATGTAACATTTTTTTGTGTAAATTGTTGCAATTAAGGGGTCACTTTTCTTTGAGTATAGGTTAGAAGCTACAGAACACTTATAGATACATCTAAAATAGGTATAGAAGTTCTCAAAATATGTATTAACAAAAAAACTGGGTCTATTTTGCTTTATGTTGACTTTTATGGTAAATGTATGAAAGCAAAAGATTTGTTTGTGAGTGTTCTGTTCTCTCGAATCCTCTTTTATGTTTTCATAAGTGTGGTTTCTTTTGACCCTCACCAGAACACAAGTCCCGGTCTGAGCTGGTTTGTTAGATCCGTTCATGACCAGCGCCTGGACCCTCCGCAGCTGTTCCATCAGAGACCTGAGATGAAAAGATAAAGCAAGAAAGTTCAATTTTCAGGGGCCTCCACGGGCCCCACAGGAAAAGACGGAAGCAGAACTGTGAGGATTACCAAGTAAATGATTCCCTCACATGTTGCATTTCTCCAGCTGGAAGACTTTCCTCTGCAGCTCCTGGTTCTGCGCGTTGCATGTGGCCATCCTACAAAAAGAAATTTCCCACAGGAGCCAGAATCATTTCAGGTAAAGAAAAATGGAAATCTCTGAGCTGTAACATATCAACTGTCAAACACAGAGCTTCCTTTTGACATCTTGTTATACACGAGCTATTTTACCAAGGGGTGTGTTCAGACACTGTAAATGTCCTGGGTTTGGATAAAAAAAAATTTTGTTATATTATATTAGTACACTAAAAAAATATTACTGGGTTTTTATGTGAAACAACTTTAAAAGCATTGAAATAAGTTACCGTGCTGTTGTGTATATGTAAGTTATCAAGTAAACCTGGTAACTCAAATGATTTATTAGAATACTTCCAAAATATGGGCATATATTATAAATATATTTGTAAATAAATAAATGTTTCATTACATACATTCATTAAATTTAAGATAAATTAACTGTTTGTTTTTACACAATTATTTCAATATTTTCAGTCAAAAAATCTATTTCATGTTTTTGAAACATTTATGAAGTTAATACTACTTTTTTCTGTGATGTTTTTCAGGCCACATTAAATATTTTTTACTAAGTAGCTTCTCATTCATTCCATATTTATAGGCTATTTCCGCCCTAGTTAGCGTTAAAGCATGTTATATAAAAAAACCAATGGCTTTTGATAGAAACATCTTGATGATTAATAAAATAGTACAGTGTTTTTATTTTGTGTTTCCATTCTTGTTTGTGTTTATACTTTGTATTGCCTTATTTTATTTTATTTAATGGAAATATAATTAATAACATTTTATTTTTATATAATATTCTTAATACAAGTAAAACACATTTATATTCATCATAACATTTTTTAGAGTATGGTATTTAAATGTATTTTACTTAAACATCATATAATAATAATTATGATTATATTTAAATTCTCAACATAATTCGTTTTAAGCATTCTGAAGTACACATTTATAACTTTTCTTTTCTAAGACCTTGAAATAAATTTGTCAAGTGACCCTAAACTTCACAGTACTGTAACTTCTGCATTAAACCTGATTCTTTCCACGTTCTGGTCCGTTTGTTCTAACCCAAAAGTCAATACCTGCTTTCCAGGCCATCGATGTACTCTTTCTTCTTCTTCCGGCTCTCTTGGGCAGACTGTTTGTTGCGAATCTTCCTGCGAATTTTCTTCAAAATCCTCTCCTCGTACTTGATGGTGGGGAGCGGAAAATCAAACATCAAAGACAATCTGGCGCGCTATACTTTTATGGTATAATTGCCAGCCGAGGGTTCTGTACCTTGGTGAGCGGGAACTGACTTGGCAGCGCGGCTCCTTCTTTGGCGAGAAGTCGTTTCTCATCTTCCGTAAGAAACAGCTCTTGGTGGGACTGCTGGGAAGCCTTTGTGGGCTGCAGGGCAAAAGGAATATCAATATAAAATGCTAGTAACAAATCCAATCAGTGTTTGTCTACACCTGGATGGTCCGACGGAAAGACCGGATCACATCCCAGCAGGACGGAATTCCTGTCATCAAGTTTATCCGTGCTACCTAATCTAGTTTTTCCCGTTTTGCCTCGTCTCTTTTACCTCGGCTTCACGCCCCAGTGAAACTCACAGGTTCTGGTGTGCCAGATAGCAGCAGGTCTTTGACAGTAAGGGGGAATCCGGTGGCCGGCGTCCCCAGCGGTGCTTCTGATACACGCTGTGTCTCTCCAGGTTGGATTGAGAAGACACCAGTCTCCCAGGCATCTGCAGTGGCAGATAATACTATTTATCCCTTTTTGTTTGTGCAGTCAGAGATTTACAAAGCTGAAGAAGCTTATCACCATAAAGTGTTCAAAACAAGCATAATGTGAATCAATAAGCGGTGTGTTTGTGTTCTTTGGGAGGCTAGTAACCATCAGGAATACATTTTGCCAAAACATACTTTGATCAAAGGGAAAGTTGGTGTCAGGACCGCGGTTGGTTGGCATCTGAAATTGCACAAAGCGGGTTCCTGCAGGGAGGCTTCCGGTTGGCGGGGGGCTGTCGATGTGATCCGAATGAGGGTCGTCGCTGATTCCGCTGTCGCTCGGAGATGGCGACCAAACCGGAGACCCGTGCACAGAATCAGGCCCATCTAGAATTGCGTTGAAGAACTCTTCACTACCTTGGGCAGGCATCATCATCTTCAAAGTCAAATAATAAATTATTAGTGTGTTAACAATACATGGGAGGAAGTTGTTTTGGATGAGTGTGATGCCATACGTAAGGATCCTGAACCGGCCAAATCCGATCATTTTGTGATCCTGTGTCCTCATGCCGTAAGATACCGTGGTTCTTATCAAAGAGCAAATCGAGCAGATCCAGCTCTTCACCACCCTATGAGCAAAGTTGTTTTGTTACCAGGATAACAAAATCAAGATGAATGTTTGAAATACATAAAAAGTCACGACAAATGTCCACTTGTATGAACTTTGCTTCGTGTGAGTTATTGCATGGGCGTTCATGATAAGAAGTGTTAGGTTTATTTATTTTGACAGCATACAAAATAAATCAAATATTCAACGTTAAGACGTACCTGGTCAGAATACTGATCCATTTCAGTGACCCGGGGTTGAGTCTTTTTCAGTTATCCGTGAATAGAACGTGACAGAACCAGAACATCTGTTATGGGGTTGTTTCGACTTGTCTGCGACTCTCAGCTCAGTGAGGACAAAGTACAAACTCCAACTCAACAGGTCATCGGTTTCAGGACTGGCTTTTGATTGACTCCGCTTGTTGGGATAAAATATTGCAAAAAGAATAATTTGGCAACGAATGAAAGAAAATGTGTTTATGCATCAAAACAATTACGGTGGGATCGCTGGGTAGCTTCATACATATATACAATTAATCAAAACTGAGGGAGGATAAAAAAAAGTCATGCCATAGAGATTATATTAATTAAACATTTTGGCCAGCTCAAAATGATAAAATAATTATTTTTTAACCACCAATCATGGACCCATACCCACTCACAGATCACGGCTTTGTTTTTATTGTGTTTTCATGATCAATAAGTTTAGACATGGTTTAGGAAACCATCTGATAAAGACTTCAAAGGTCATATCTTCTTTTCCTCATGAAGTCATTTGACCTCTTACACAGTTTATGTTACTCTGAACACTGATAATTTTAGTAAATAACAAATGCATTTATACTTTACATTACTGCATGTATGAACAATGATAATACTTAATGTAAACTATATGGTTTAGAATACATATAATAATAAAAGAAATACAACCGTTGTTTTGAATAGTAAAATATGTACAATAATTATTGTTTCAAAGCAATAATCATTATAATTGTTATGACAATATATATTACCGTAAAACAAATACAATCATTATTAATTATTTTTAATGATCATTAGCCATTATATTGAATAGAATCATAATAACAATTATTCTTGTCATTGTTTTTGTTTTAATGATAAAATGTGTACATTAATAATCTATTCAAATAAACAATCTTTTTAAGTGTTATGATATCATATCACATAATAAATAATAATATGATACTAACAATTATACTAATGCTTACTATAATTGTTTAATAATTTTCACTAATGTTTGTATTTATAATGTTACAATAATTGCTGTTGGTATTAACAGCAACAATTAAGGTCAAGCTTTATTTTAAGGTCCAATTCTTGCTATTAACAAATCATTAACTAGGACTTCATCCTCAATAAACTCCTAATTTCTAAATGTTTAGAAAAGACTTCTGTGTTCTATCTTTATTTTCTTATTATGAGTGATCAGTCTTTTCACATTTTATTCTTGGCTGATGTCAGTCAGACACAACTCTCCCCACGTCAAGAGCAGCTTACCTTCCCCAAAGTGGGAACACCTTCATCCACACATATGCCGTTGCTGTTCCATCACATAAAACTTTAATCTCAGATCGGACAACTTTAAAAGCGGTTGTGATTTATGAGGAACCGCTTGTCTCAGCTTTTGAAAAATCATGTCAGGAGCTATAAAGAGATGTTGTATTAAGCCGAGACTCTGTTGAATTTAACTCAGTCGTGTCTTTGCTCAAGGGTCATTAGCATAAACACACTTAAAACAAGGCCTGGATAAATGCCTCGAGACATCGATGAAGCAGCGTGGCATTTGTATGCAGAGGAACCTTAAACAGACATCAATTGCGCGGTTGGCTTTTACGTATGTCGGCTGTGCTCGCTCACCATCAAAGTTAGAAATCTTTCAAACCACGGTTCAAAGAGTCAGCCATCTTGAAAAAAACAACCTGTGTAATCAGAACGGACGATTCCTACGTGGCATCCCAAGATCCAATTTCAGGGAATGTTCGGGGGGAACTCAAGGGCGGTCGATATTCCTGGATGTTCTTTTATACACCAATGTCGTTTTTCCATTAAAGCAATGTTGACGAACCTGAAATCTCTTTTGGGAGATCACAGCTGAACTAAGAGGCTCCAAAAGTGCGGACACTCACGAATCGTTTCAGCCCTGATGACCTGAGCAAGGACGTTGGGTCAACGTTGGGGCTGTTTGCATGCAAGCATATACAAAGTAAACAACATGTGCGAAATGAATGCACATGCGGCTCGTGCGTCTGACCAGGTTACTCTTTTATGTCACTTTGATTTCATCTCAAAACAAGAGCGATGGTGACACAATGTGGCCGGCTCTCGGTTCGGTCAGCGGGGTTGTTTTTCGGTGACCTCGACTGACCTCGGTTGTTGTAATCTCTTCTGCCTGCCGTACACCTGACCATGCCTACCTACAGCGAATTCACCAGCGATTTCACCGGCTTTTTTTACTACTTAACAGCCCTTTCGTGACAAACGCGCTATTGTGATTATGCACTCAAGCGTTCGCACGGCACTTTACATGCAATCACAGCTCACTTCGGTCACCATCCGCGTGGGCCTTACAGCCATCTGCATAGCACGCCGGCCCTCGACTCAAATCCGCGATCGCACTGAATAAACCAAAAGTTAGGAAAATAGAGAAGAGAGTGTTGAGGATGAAACATTGTCGCTCTGAGTGCGAAGTCTGTTATTATGGTTGACGGCACGCTTTACGTTTTTCTAATGCCCTTTGCATCAAAGCAAATGCGTGACCCGATCCAAGCTGTGCAGGGTGCAGGTTTATATATTCAATTCAAGCGACACATCCGGCACGAATCTCGGCCGCACGACATCACTGTATTAAATAGAAAAGAGCAATCCTCAAATATGATTAATGTAGTTTTTTTCCCAAAACAACCAACACCGAGATATTTAATACTTAAATATTTCTGAAATAAGTTCACCAAAAATAAGATTTCAATACATTCCTACAAATACTCGTATTTGTACTTCTTTATCAATTATGGAAATATGTTCCACTGGATAAAATATCCATTCCGTGCTTTTAAACAATGCGATCAAGTTAATATAACTGTCTATTTTACATTTACATTTACATTTAGTCATTTAGCAGACGCTTTTATCCAAAGCGACTTACAATAGTCGAGGAGACAATGAAGCGGTAAATAGCCGATACAACAATAGGTGAACAAGTGCTACAACAATGTTACCAAGTTACACTGAGAGCGAAGTTACAAAAAGTAAAAAGTTTTTTTTTTGATAGAGTGAGTAGTTAGAAAAGTAGTGAGTTAGTGAGATTTTAGTGACATTTACTAAGCCACGTGAAATACTTTTTACCACGCGTGCATGAGAATTCGTCATCCAATGACCCAGGTCTGATCACATCAGGGGTGTTTCAAAAATTCATGAGACTCGGGACGATCATTTTGTGGGCTCAATAAGTACGATAGTGACCCTCGGCGGGCCTCACTTATCACAGGGGCCCGGGCAACGGTCCCCAGATGACCGCGCGGGGTCATGCAATAAGATAAGTGCTCTTCTGGAAGACCGTTGGCTATGGTTAAAGTATATTGAATTGAGTGCATGTCACTTGGGTCACATTCTCTACCCATAATCCCCTGCAACCCAAGACTCACAAGAGGAGTGATGGTGTTCAAACAGGATGTTAGTGGGGCGCCACCTGCTGGATAAATAATCATTTTACACTTTTTTATTTGCATTTTTTTTTTGAAATTGACAATTTTTGCAATTACTATTTGTTAATTGTATTTTATTTATGTAATCAAAAAAAATATCCTATCATTAATTATAAAGGATTTTGGTGTTAAAAACTATATATTCCCATTGTAAATAAATGTACATTAAATATTAAAATACTTACATTTTGATTCGTTTTTCAATGATAAATAATAATAAAAAATATATATTGCTCGAGTTTCGGTTTTAATCGTGGACTCGAACGTCATCACGTAACGTACGCAGGAAGCGCGCGCTCGGTATATATTCAGGCGTGCTGACGTCATCGGCCGTCTCACGGATCTGCTTCTGGTGTTGAGAAGAAGACGTCCGGCGAAATCCATAAACATCTGCTAAAATGGTGAGTTAAAAAGTGATTTTTTTCACGTTCTGCGTCATTCATCCCTTCATGCTTTCTATTTAGTGGATATTTCAGTGCTTGTTTAAATCAATCGTGACTTTGATGATTTGTATCCCACGTGCGCATTATAAACTATGTATGGTCTCCTGATGAACACATGTGGGTCTAAATTCTTATTTCATGTTGTAGCACCACTTTCAAAGCTCTTGTGTTAAACTTTATTGGTGTTTTAAATCAAACATGTTGTTTTCCAGGTGACCACCATATTGGACAAGACCCATGCCCTCATGGACAACAGGTCTACCAACCCCCCCATCACAGGTCTGTTTGTAAATGCTGTATACATTAAAATCCATTGCACATACTGCAGCATTAAAGTCAAGGGTTGGTTGAGTTATACCATTTAAAGTCATTTCCTGAGCCATTCAATGATGATTTAAACATTCTTCACTTTGACCTGATTGTCTTGTGATGATAAACTTCAGTCTGATGGCTCTTCTCAAAGATCACTTGTGCATTCTGTCACGTCTGATGGTATATTAATGTTAAAAACCTTTTGTTTCCGCAGGTGCATGATGCCACCGTGCGTGATGCCACCTTCAAACAGGATGAAATCTAAAGGTTGAGGATCCGCACGTCAAGCCATCACTCATGAGCTGCCATTGAGTGGCACGCTTCTAACTTCCTGTCCACCTGCCAGAGATCCAGGTGTGTTTGACATGCAACTGTCGCACTTAGTCATGTTTCTTGATCTACTTGTTCTTGTTCGATAACATTTCTTTGTTCTGTAGGGCCCAGAGCCAGATGCCACGTATGGTGTGCTAACAAAAATGGGGGTTTGTTTGACCACCGGTGGACCATGCATATCCAACTTTTCCAGAGAAATGAGACATCGATAACAAGCTGCGACATTTGCAGTTATGTTGCACTGAGACAGTGTGATCGTTTAGAAGAAAGAAAAAACGGATGCGTGGAGCACATTTGTGGTTGGCATCTGTTTTGTGCACCACTACATGAATTGTCTGTCCTTGTAGAAAACGATTTGCTTAAATATGATTTAACTTAGAACATGAACATTTCACATAGCAACTTATAACTTGAACATATTCTATTCAATTTCCACTGTTATGTTTAACTTGTCTTGTCACCTAACATAATGGAAGCTGCTTGTACCAAAACAAATTGCACAGCTGACAATAAATCTCATTATGAATATGCTGAATTGTTGAATGGATGTGTTAAGAGATTTGCTTTCAGAGACAAATACATTTGCAGAATGTATTTCCTGCCATGTTGTACATTCGTCATGCCAGATGGCGTTTTTGCAAAATGTTATAAGTTAAGCAAGATCTAAGGAGACAGATTTGCAATGAAGGGATAGTTCACTTTATAAAAGTTCTGTAATTACATTCTAAATGTTCCAAGCCTGTGAAGAATATCCTAATAAACAGAAAGGCATTTGAAAGAACACTTGTAGCTAAATGCTTAAAGCTCGCCATCAATAGGGGAAAGTAAAATGGTTGTCAATCATCCCAGAACTTGTGTAGTAATGCTTAATCAGAACATTATATTTTATGCAATAGTCTTTTACAAGCATTCTTTCAAAGCTCTTAATCCGCGCATTTATCAAAGCTCGAATATCAATCTCGATTTTAACCTGTAAGCAATCACCCACAGCATTATACTGTGGTTATGTTTTGCCTGCACACAAACAAAACTCCAGTGTTGTGTTTCCATATCCACTGACATTCAAACTAAGGGTTCAGACTTTAATCAAACTTACAGAACCAAGACAAGAACTTATTTACACGCTTACAAGGTAAGCATTGGTACATTCATGAAGCTGTTTCCTGTTCATCTTCGATCAACATACAGCGTATTTCGAGAAAACAATATTCCGAATCCATAATAGAAACGTGTTTGGTCAATTCTTTCTTTAGAGCTTTTGTACATGGTGGAGTCATGAATGCAAGCGCTCGATAAACAAGGCCGACCATATCTGTTGATCACATTGCCTCCGAGGAATTTTGAGTTTAAACAGTGCGGGCCACTCGTAACGGGTACATAACAGTCGGGTTTATCGACGGTTAATCTTAATGTAGTGTACTTTCCCTATACCTGCTTTGAGAATCAGACGTTCATCTGTGTGGTCAAATGAGAAGTTTTCTAACAATCAAGGGTCAAAGGTGGGATCAAAACAAACACCAGTCAACATTATAAGAGCCAAACAGAATATCGTACCTGTAGATTTGATTTAACGTGAAAACTGGGTTCACTACACGGTGTGCTACTCCGGTTAAAACAACATCTGTACCCTAAGAACACTTCGAAGGGTTGAATTCTCATGCTCGAGTCTCAAGAGACGATAGCTCTTTAAATGAAAGATCAGTTTGTGGTTTGCTGGGAGACAAGTGAATTGGCCACGAGATGCGATGCAAGAGTCTTTATTCGTCAGATGATACGGCTTGGTCATTATGTGTAGAAGATGACTTCTGGGATCTGTCCGTCTTCTACGGAAGTGCCGTTGTTGTTTCCTGCAGCGTAGCAGAATGTGAAGCAGGTCTTGGTGCCGGTGGCCGGGGCTTCGTGGGTGACCTTACGCATTCCCTTCGTCCCGTAATGAGAGTCTGGTCCCTGCGAGCCAATAAAGAGCCAAAAATATAAATGACACAACAATTCACAAATATCTGGAACAATCTGCAACAGGGGAACAGGAATATAAAAAGATTGTTTATATGGATTGCTCAATGATCCCATTAAAATGTTTTCTTTTCAGTTCGTTTTGTTTTCTTTATTTTAATATCTTTTGTTTATCTGTTTTCTTTAACTTTGTTAAACTTTAAAAAATGTTGATCAAGTCATTCCACTATTACTTGTCTTTATTTCGGTTTGTAAAGCTTTTAATTTGTTTTTTATTTTGTTTTTAGGTTTATAGATAAAGTTTGCTATGTACATTTTTACTTTACATTGTTTTTAGTTTGATAAGATGTATTTATTCAAGTTCCTTTATAAGTTTAATTGATTTTTATTTAGATTTAAGTTTAGTTTTTTATTTATTTGTTATACACATATTTATTTTATTATTTTATATTTATATATAATTATTTAAATGTGTATTTACAAGTTTTCATGTTTTTATTTTATTTTGTAGAAACTGATGATTTTGTAATTTTATACTTTTTGGTTCATTTTTCATCTTGCTATAATTTTTTATACATCTTCTATTAATAATTTCAGGGTCTTTAACTCATTCCTGAGGCAACATTCTCATTTTTGTTTAGTTCACTCTCCTTAATTAAATATAAGGCAATTTTTTTTCTAGTTTTAGAACTAACTTTGATATAAATTAACATTTATATACTAGATTTATATACTAGATTTATAATGTACAGATTTACTTACTTTAACAGTACTGCAAATGCATAGTGAGGTTGATGATATTTTTAATCCGATTTTTTTCCATAGTAAAAGACTATCTTACAAGCGCATGACACTCCTAACTTTTGGGAGTACACTACCACACGGCTGACAGTCACAAACTCAAATTTTGATTTCATGACTGTTTTACCTTAAGGGTGGCGCAGGCGATGTAGTTGACACTCGGTAGAATTTCCACAGGCTCCTTAAACATGACTCGAAAGGTGCTGGCTGTTCCGTCACAGCTGAAACCGGTGTCATTCTGACCCAGGACTGTGTTGCTGTCTGTGTGTATGATCTACACCGGAGAAAATGTTCACTATTATTGGTCACATATTTCACATTTTCAGTGTAAGGTCTCTATTTTCGTGTGCAAACCTTCTTACCTGGATGTTGACCTGATAGTCGGTTGGACCATGTATGGACCCATAAAGCCCAAATCCAACCACAAATATTCTGCGGTTCACCGAAAACCTGATGGACATAAAAGCAAGCACGAATACACACTTTATACTAATGCTAGAAAGTAAAACTGTGCGTTTTTGTTTTTGCCCAGGCCATGGACACCCATGCAGTACATGTTCACTTTCTCACCGGATCCGGTCGCTGGTTCCGCTGTAGCCCCAGCGGCTCTCCACTTGACTGAAGCGCGTGATGCTGCACTCTTTACCCCGGAGGCAACAGCGAGGTCGGTCGATAAACTCGACGTGGGGTTTTGGATTGACGGTGAAATGTAGAAACAAGCTGACCACCTCCCGATCTGTGAGTATGCCCGACTGAGCCGGACCTGTCGCACACGGACGCAAAGTTTGCTCACATACACCGACGTGTTTCGAACATAAAATACAATTATGAAAATTACCTGCCGCAAACTCCTCAATGGTCATGAGAGGAAAGCGGATAAGAGGAAGGGCTTTTCCCAACACCCTGCGCTTGTTTTCCGGAGTGGGCTGTAACTGCTGTCTTTGAGTCTCGGCTTCTGCCCAACGCACCGCGGCCCCGAAGAGACGGACCTCTCGCACGCCCAGCGTGTCTCTCTCCAAGACTGCCACCAGTGTGTCTGCACAGAAAATAATGTTAAGCACCGTGGTTTCTGATTGGTTGGGATCAGCAGGTGGATGAAGAAGCAGTACCGAGGTCGATATCCGTAAAGCCCTCGGCCGCCAGCGCGTCAGCAGTGTTCTTGTCGATATTTTCCAAGCAGAGACTGGCCAGCTGGGGCTCGTCGAAAAGCCGTGCCTAAAACGAAAAGAATCATGTTTTCGACAAACTTGATAGGATTGAGGTTGTGCGTTTTCAGTGTCGAGTTCAAACTGACTCCAAGATTACCTGAGTAAGCAACATGAACGCATTGTCAGCACGTAGATTTTTTTTCAGGAATTCGACGCAGTGGGCTTCCAGAGCGGGCACCGCGTACTTTTTGGCGGTGTACAGGGTGGTCATAACGGTCTCTGGTCCGATCTGCACTTCATCCGAGTATAGAAACCTGTATTTAGAAAAAACAAGGCATTACAAGACAAGAACTCCCGAACAAATAGATTTTTGTTGTAACTTCTTCTATCATTTATTTGCCCACTTGTCATTTGAAACCATCATTACTTTGCAGAACACAAAAAAAGATTAAAAAAAACCTTGATGGCACTTTCACTTCCAACGTACGAACACAACCAATAAAAGTGATTGTGCGCCCGTTAACAACATTCCTCAAAATATCTTCTTTCGTGATTTCACTTTGAAATGAAAACAAGGTGAGTAAATGGTGACACACTCTTTATTTTGGGTGAACTTTCACTTTAAGGTTAGTTATAATCTCAAGAACGTTCAAAGAGTTCACCCAAAATTTAAAAACAATGTCATTAAATAAGTCTTATCTCACTCTAAACCTGTTTGCGACACTTTTTTTGTGGAACACCAAAGAAGATACATTGAGAAATGTTTTTGTAGTTTGCGTTCATGTAAAAAGCCAACAGGATTTCGTTTTTTTACCAACATTCTTCAAAGTATTTTCTTTTGTGTACTGCAAATTGTTTTCAAGGTTCTGATTGGTTCTCTATTTACAAACGTCTACCTTTGTAACCAAATTTTCTGCCAGTTACTAAATACTACCGGTCAAAAGTTTTAGGACACGTGACATGTTTCTAACTATTTTAAAACTTTTGGTCTTAAGGTATATGACTTAATGCCAGAAATGAGTTAAATAGACAAAAATATGATTTAGCAAACATACATCTGTTTCTCAAATGGGCAAAGCTTCCGTGGGCGGACAGCCCGTGACCACATCACCAAATGAGGGCTTCTCCTACAATGGACACGCTGATGCTCGTGCTCTTCCAAGCTCTCTGATTGGTGCTTCGCCGGGATTTTATAAACGAATGACCAATAAATAACTCGTAACTTTATGGCGGCGATAGGTTGAATATTTGAATAAACCCTTCCAAGCTATTTGTCAGTTTGAGCAGACTCTACCACAAAAATACCACGCCATGCAACCTCCTTGGTTATTAACAAATGGATCATGTTGAACACAACAAGCGCTTATAATGCATGAAACAACGCGATACCTCTCCTTTGAAACGCATGTCAGGGTGAGACCTTGATAAATCGCTCAAATATAAAAAGAAATTTGTTACACAATTCCCATTATTTCATTTCATTTGAGGAATTTATCATTCCAAATACGAACGCATAAGTAAGTAAGTGTCCCAAAACTCTGACCGGTAGTGTCCATTTATTTAAGGGAACGCCGATATATCGGAAGCCTTACCGATAAATGCTATTTTATTATTATCTAAATAGGTCTCATGATAACATAAGGTCTATCGTTTTAGGTCAATAAATTAGTTTTATTTCCGCTGGCTGAACCACTTGTCATGCTTGCAACTGGCCCCTAGAGATTTGATCGTCAGTAGCTTTATCTTTTTGTCAAGCATAATATATTAAGCCAAAAAAGGTTACGAAAAAACTGCGTGTTTGCCTTTTGTTTCATGCTTAGAAAAAGATTATCGGCCTATAGATCGGCTACCAAATATAAAGAGTTATCGGTTGTCGGCCTCCAAATATAAAGACTTATCGGCCTCCAAATATAATGAGTTATCGGCCTCCAAATATAATGAGTTATCGGCCTCCAAATATAAAGACTTATCGGCCTCCAAATATAATGAGTTATCGGCCTCCAAATATAATGAGTTATCGGCCTCCAAATATAATGAGTTATCGGCCTCCAAATATAATGAGTTATCGGCCTCCAAATATAATGAGTTATCGGCCTCCAAATATAATGAGTTATCGGGCTCCAAATATAATGAGTTATCGGCCTCCAAATATAATGAGTTATCGGCCTCCAAATATAATGAGTTATCGGGCTCCAAATATAATGAGTTATCGGGCTCCAAATATAATGAGTTATCGGGCTCCAAATATAATGAGTTATCGGCCTCCAAATATAATGAGTTATTGGCCACCAAATATAAAGAGTTATCGGCCTCCAAATATAATGAGTTATCGGGCTCCAAATATAATGAGTTATCGGCCTCCAAATATAATGAGTTATCGGGCTCCAAATATAATGAGTTATCGGGCTCCAAATATAATGAGTTATCGGCCTCCAAATATAATGAGTTATCGTTTATTGGCCTCCAAATATAAAGTTATTGGCCTCCGAATATATAGAGTTATCGGCCTCCAAATATAGAAGAGTTGTCGGTTATCGGCCTCCAAATATAGAAGAGTAATGGTTATTGGCCTCCAATTATAAAAGAGTTATCGGTTATCGGCCTCCAAATATAGAAGAGTTGTCGGTTATCGGCCTCCAAATATAGAAGAGTAATGGTTATTGGCCTCCAATTATAAAAGAGTTATCGGTTATCGGCCTCCAAATATAGAAGAGTTATCGGTTATCGGCCTCCAAATATAGAAGAGTTGTCGGTTATCGGCCTCCAAATATAGAAGAGTTATCGGTTATCGGCCTCCAAATATAGAAGAGTTATCGGTTATCGGCCTCCAAATATAGAAGAGTTATCGGTTATCGGCCTCCAAATATAGAAGAGTTATCCGTTATCTGCCTCCAAATATAGAAGAGTAACGGTTATCGGCCTCCAATTTTAAAAGAGCTATCGGTTATCGGCCTCCAAATATAGAAGAGTTATCGGTTATCGGCCTCCAAACATAGAAGAGTTATCGGTTATCTGCCTCCAAATATAGAAGAGTTATCGGTTATCGGCCTCCAAATATAGAAGAGTTATCGGTTATCTGCCTCCAAATATAGAAGAGTTATCGGTTATCGGCCTCCAAATATAGAAGAGTTATCGGTTATCGGCCTCCAAATATAGAAGAGTAACGGTTATCGGCCTCCAAATATAGAAGAGTAATGGTTATTGGCCTCCAATTATAAAAGAGTTATCGGTTATCGGCCTCCAAATATAGAAGAGTTGTCGGTTATCGGCCTCCAAATATAGAAGAGTAACGGTTATCGGCCTCCAAATATAGAAGAGTTATCGGTTATCGGCCTCCAAATATAGAAGAGTTATCGGTTATCGGCCTCCAAATATAGAAGAGTTATCGGTTATCGGCCTCCAAATATAGAAGAGTTATCGGTTATCGGCCTCCAAATATAGAAGAGTTATCCGTTATCTGCCTCCAAATATAGAAGAGTAACGGTTATCGGCCTCCAATTATAAAAGAGCTATCGGTTATCGGCCTCCAAATATAGAAGAGTTATCGGTTATCGGCCTCCAAATATAGAAGAGTTATCGGTTATCTGCCTCCAACTATAGAAGAGTTATCGGTTATCTGCCTCCAAATATAGAAGAGTTATCGGTTATCGGCCTCCAACTATAGAAGAGTTATCGGTTATCTGCCTCCAAATATAGAAGAGTTATCGGTTATCTGCCTCCAAATATAGAAGAGTTATCGGTTATCGGCCTCCAACTATAGAAGAGTTATCGGTTATCTGCCTCCAAATATAGAAGAGTTATCGGTTATCTGCCTCCAAATATAAAAGAGTTATCGTCCAAAATGTCCATATCGGTGCATCCCTAATTTATCTAGTTATTTACAACATATTTATTGGAATTCTTTGAATAAAAGCGTCTGTTAAATGCCTAAATGTAAATGTGAATCGTCTTGCTTATTGGTGAGACCTTTACAACCCCCAAACAAAGACGTAGGACGAGTCCACCCACAAAGCGTTGGGAAGGACTCATTATAGCACTTGTACGCATCAGAAACCAGTGTTTATCGGGGCAGGAAACATGGTTACAATGGTCGGCTTGGGTAAGGCCCTGGCGTCAGGTCACCTGAAGGACACGATGACAAGAAGGGTCAACACACAGCAGGCCAGAACATAAAGCATGAAGCGTACAGCGAAGCCCATTCTTACTTGAGAAGGGCAAGGAATGCAGCCGGTTCCACGTCCGGGAGCTCAATTTCGGTCGACGTTGTGGCCATGCCACCGTTGAACATGGCATCGAACACGGCACTTCCCACAGCGAGGGCAAATCTGCGGAGAGCAACGGGATCGGGGGCATCTGGTGATTTGAGGTGGCTTTACGGTCACCGTACAAATGCCATCAGGGTCTCGGACCGGGTCTGACCGTCCATGCATGTGGCCGGCCAGCAATAGAGCATGGCACCATGGGCATGGGTCAATGCAGAACACATAACATAATGACGTCATGCAAACATACCACCATGCGTCCCTACCTGTGGGCTGGGATGCGCTGCACTCCCATTCCCTTCCCAACCAAAAAATGGACGTCACTTAACACTTCGTTGTTAAACAAAAAGGCAAACCTTTCTTTTACTGTACTTTTGGTCGCTTGCCAATTGTAGACGGGCTCTCGGTAAACCAAAACCGATGCCGGACTGCCGGGAACTGAAGGTACGGCGGACGCGTCGGATGAAGAAGACGACGACGATGATGATGATGACGTCATGTTTGACGCAGTCGCCCCGGCGCTCGGACCCGCGGGCTGCCGCCGAGGGTTCCGCGTGCCCGGCCCGCTGCCCTCCGCGGGCTCGGCGCCCCCGCCGCCGTCCGGGCCCGACAGGGGGTTCGAGCTCCCCGCGGTCCGGGTCGCCCCCCCGGCCGCGCCCGGCGCTCCCCCGGTACCCGCGGGCGACGAGCGGGCGCCGTTCCCGGGCGGCGCGTTGCCGAGCGGAGCCGAATCGGCCGCGTCGAGCCCGGAGGATCCGCCGCCGCCGCTCTCAGCCGAAGCCATCTTGGATGAACGGAAGAGCGCAGAAGCAGAGACGCCGAACGCAGCTCAACGCCGCCGACATTCTCCCGCAGCGCCGAGATGTTCGGGCTTCATGTCCGCGCCCGTCGGTGTGAACTTTCACCCCGGAGCTCGGGGTCACGTGTGCGGGGTGAGGAGCGGGTCTGCTGTGAAACACTGACGTGTAGAGACACCCAAACTCAGCTTGTGTGTGCTTGTGTTACACCGCTCCAAAGTGAACACACACACATACACACACACGCACACACACAGTAGTGAACACACACACATACACACACACGCACACACACAGTAGTGAACACACACACAATAGTGAAGTGAAAACACACACACAGTAGTGAACACACACACAATAGTGAAGTGAAAACACACACACACACACACACACACACAGTAGTGAAAACCCACACAAACACAGTAGTGAACACACACACACAGTAGTGAACACACACACACATACAGTAGTGAAAACACACACAAACACAGTAGTGAACACACACACAGCTGTGAAGACACACACACAGTTAACACACACACACACACAGTAGTGAACACACACAGTTATGAACACACACACACACACAGTTATGAACACACACACAGCTGTGAAGACACACACACAGTTAACACACACACACACAGTAGTGAAAACACAGTAGTGAACACACACACACACAGTTATGAACACACACACACAGCTGTGAAGACACACACAGTGAACACACACACAGTAGTGAAAACACACATACACTGTAGTGAAAACACACACACACACACAGTAGTGAAAACACACACACACACACACACACACACAGTAGTGAAGACACACACACACAGTAGTGAAAACACACACACACACACACACACACCGTAGTGAACACACACACATACTGTAGTGAACACACAAACACAGTAGTGAACATACACACACACACAGCTGTAAAGACACACAGTGAATACACACACACAGTTGTGAACACACACACACAGTGAACACACACACACACCTTAGTGAACACAAACATCAGTGATCACACACACACCCTAGTGAACACACACACAGCAGTGAACACACACCCACACACACAGTTGTGAACACACACAGTAGTGAACATACACAACCAAACAGAAGTGAACACACACAAAGCAGTGAACACACACAAAGCAGTAAACACACACTTAGTAGTGAACACACACACATACAGTGAACACACACAACCACACGGTAGTTAATACACACTTAGTAGTGGACACACACACAGCAGTGAGCGCGCACACAGTTGTGAACACACACAGTAGTGAACACACACACATAGACACACAGCAGTGAGCACACACACAGTTGTGAACACACACACACACACACACAGATGTGAACACACACACACACAGTGAGCGCGCACACACACAGTGAGCGCACACACACACACACACACACACACACACCTTAGTGAACACAAACATCAGTGATCACACACACACACACACACACCCTAGTGAACACACACACAGTTCTGAACACACACACATACATTGTTGTGAACACACACACAGCAGTGAACACACACACACACACACACAGTTGTGAACACACACAGTAGTGAACACACACAACCACACAGCAGTGAACACACACATAGCAGTGAACACACACAACGCAGTAAACACACACACATACAGTGACCACACACACAACTACACGGTAGTTAATACACACTTAGTAGTGGACATACTCACAGTTTATGAACACACACAGCAGTGAGCACACACAGTTGTGAAAACACACACAGTTATGAAGCAGCAGTGAACACACACAGCAGTGAGCGCACACACAGTTGTGAACACACACACAGTTATGAAGCAGCAGTGAACACACACTAACACAGCAGTGAGCGCACACACAGTTGTGAAGCAGCAGTGAACACACACACACATAGCAGTGAGCGCACACACTGTTGTGAGCGCACACACACAGTTATGAAGCAGCAGTGAACACACACTAACACAGCATTGAGCGCACACACAGTTGTGAACACACACACAGACACACAGCAGTGAGCACACACACAGTTGTGAACACACACACACACACACATATACACACAGCAGTGAGCACACACACACACACACACACAGTTGTGAACACACACACACACAGTGAACACACACACACACACACACACACCTTAGTGAACACAAACATCAGTGATCACACACACACACACACACACACACACACACCATAGTGAACACACACACAGCAGTGAACACACACACAGACACACACACCTTAGTGAACACAAATATCAGTGATCACACACACACACACCATAGTGAACACAAATATCAGTGATCACACACACACACACACACACACACACACACACACACACACACACACCATAGTGAACACACACACAGCAGTGAACACACACACACACACACACACACACACACACACCTTAGTGAACACAAATATCAGTGATCACACACACACACACACACACACACACACACACACACCATAGTGAACACACACACAGTGGTGAACACACAGCAGTCACACACTAAATGAATAAAGGTTTATATATAATTGTAATTATTTATATTTATATGCACTTAGCATGTATATATATATTTGTGTGTGTATAAATGTTTGTGACAAATTATTATGCACAATTAATAAACGGTCCTTGTGTCTTTTGGTCATTTGTCTTTCAGTTTAAAATTAAACGAACACGGCGCCATCTTCATTTATTGTTCATTACAAATTGAACATTTTAATTCTATTCGATTTTTCGTTTTTTGACTTCATAGATAATAAAAATAAAGACTTCTATTTTGTAATTGTGTTAAGAAACGCCCCTTTCTGCTGATCGGCCAATCAAAGATCAGCGAGTGACGTCTTCGGTCACTCCGTCATTTCCGTGTAGGAATGTCTAGTATTTTTATTAAAGGTTTTTACTAATGACTGTCACCTACAAAAGATGAAAGTGAGAAAAATACAAATGCATTTATAAATCTATATAAAAATAATCAAACTAAAATAAATGTAATTATTTAGAATGTTAAGTACGAAACCCTACATTTTTTTATTTTAAAGCGTGAATGTAAAATACAAATTTGCTGACAGATGACAAACGCGTGTATCGATTACAAATTTACACAATTTCTAAAAAACAAAACAACTCAAATTCTCTCATGTCATGCAAATGAAGGGAATGCTGCTCGTCCCGCCCACCACACCTCACCAACCAATCAGAACCGTCGAAGACCTGTCAATCAAACCAACGTTTGCTAGCGTTTGAGTTAAGAAAACACAACAATTAAGGTAAGCCCAAACATTGCTTATAAACAGTACGATATTTTTTAATTAAAGCGTACAATAATATATTTGATGTTGATCAAATTATAGTAATAAAGACAATCATTTTTAAAATTATTTAAGCTTCAACGGATGCTAGTTAGCTAGCTATGCTAGTTCAGCTAATGATAACATTTGGTTACGTCATTGCAAACCAATGAAACCATTTAAAAAATATTGAGCACAACCTTAATATTCACTTAGGGTTTGAAATATATTGTTTAATATGTTTACTAGAATAACAAAACGCGTATAAAATATATCAACCATAGATTCTAGTGGACGTGTCTCAATATCTGCTGAGCTCCCTATGTAGACAGCACGTGCTCGCTCCCTTGATGCTGAGAAATAGTGCCAGGGCTTTAAAGCACTGTATAATAATTAATAACACAGTAGCACAGAAATAAAAAATAAATAAGTAAATTTATATGTTGCAGGAAAACAAAGTGTATTTTTAAATTAATATTTTGTATTAATGTATTTTTTTAATGTGTTCAGTAAATATATATATATATTACACGTTTACATACACCCATATTTATATTTTATATTACACGTATACATACACCCATTTTTATATTTTATATTAATGTATTTTTTCATGTCTTCAGTAAATATATATATATATATATTACACGTTTACATACACCCATATTTATATTTTATATTACACGTATACATACACCCATATTTATATTTTATATTAATGTATTTTTTTCATGTCTTCAGTAAATATATATATATATATATATATATTACACGTATACATACAACCATATTTATATTTTATATTACAAGTATACATACACCCATATTTATATTTTATATTAATGTATTTTTTTCATGTCTTCAGTAAATATATATATATATATATTACACGTATACATACAACCATATTTATATTTTATATTAATGTATTTTTAATGTCTTCAGTAAATATATATATATATATATATATATATATATATATATATATTACACGTATACATACACCCATATTTAATATTTAATACTTTATTAATATATTTAATTATATTATAAAGATTGTTTCAAATAAAGCAAACTATCCACATGCAAACGTACATGTAAATGTATGCTTATGCATTATCCTTATCGGTCTATACTTTGTACAATATTTATTTTAGTTTGACATTTTCTTGTTTAACCCTGAGCTTCAGCCCAATGCGTTTATGTGTAAATTTAAATCTTGTTTTCAATGGTTTTGTATCTTTCAGGGTCATTGCTATGGGGGGCGTGAAGCAAGAGCAGAGTGATGCGCCGGCATCTAAAGATTCCCAGCACTTTGACCCGGCACATGAGGAGGTAAAATGATATCTTTATTTACGTTTCACTCCACTAAGCACAAACATCATTGCTCGCAAATATAATCATCCTAGGACCCTAGTTACCCACGTGCACCCTTACCCAATTTGATCCGTATTAATTCACTTCCAGAACAATCAATCATCATCTCAGCCCGCTAAGAAACGAGGCTGGCCGAAGGGGAAGAAGAGGAAGAAGGTGTTGCCTAATGGGCCCAAGGCTCCGGTGACTGGATACGTGCGCTTCCTGAATGAGAGACGGGAACACATCCGGGCTCTGCACCCCGATCTCCCGTTTCCTGAGATCACTAAGAGGCTCGGGGCAGAATGGAGCCGTCTGGCGCCTCACGACAAACAGGTACTAGTATTCGTCGCTTTAAGCAGAACTTTTTCATCTTTGTTGGTGACGTTTTCCAACAATTTTCCTTTCAGCGGTACCTAGATGAAGCGGAACGGGACAAAATGCAGTATGCAAGAGAGCTTCGGGAGTATCAGAAGAGTGAGGCGTACCAGATCACATGCGCGAAGGTTCAGGATAAAAAAATCAAGAGAGGTGCTTGTGCTCTCATGCGTTGCTGTTGTGAAGTGACTTTGGGTTTTGTGCTCTCCTTATTGTGTTTTTTAATGGAATAGAATAAGCATGTGAAATATTGCTATTTATATGTGTCTCTCTTTAACAGAGGAGGAGACGTCTGTTATAATCAATGCCAACAGTTCTTCATCAGCAGTTTTTAAGGTGTGTTCAAAGTCTTGTTTTGCAAATCGCTCATTTGTAACTCATTTGTAAATCGCTTTGAATACAAGAGACTGCTAAATGTAAGCGTGGATATCATCTTAGTAACCCGGCTCACGTCTTTCAGAGTTCGGACCTCCCCACCAGATTCGATGTTCCTATATTCACAGAAGAATTTCTGGACCAAAATAAAGGTAAGAGGGGTTTTAAACTATGAGCAATACCTATCAGTGTTACGTGGGTGTCTTATCAAAAACAAAATTCTCAGCTCGAGAAGCTGAACTGCGACGGCTGCGCAAGGCAAATGTGGAGTTCGAGGAGCAGAATGCGGTGCTGCAGAAGCATATTGCCGACATGTTCAGCGCTAAAGAACGATTGGAAGCAGAGCTGGGACAGGATGAGCTTCGCACACAAGCTCTACAGCGCCACCTACAGTCGATTAAACAGACACTGGTCAGCAGCCTGGCCACTGTGCCCCTACCAGGTCAGTGTTATTTACAAGTGTTATTGTTTAAATGATACTTTACAAATCATTTAACAATGTGACTTTTCAAAAGGCACGGGTGAGACACCGTCTGTTGGAACTCTAGATACGTACCTGGGTCGCTTGAGCAGCACTTTAGAGAGTCGACCCCACGAGCATCGTACGTTAGTTCTCAAGCTTCAAGAGCTTCTTGCTCACCTAGACAGGTAAGATATGAGCATGTAGGAGCTTGAGTTAAAGCAAATTTAAAATATGGCTTCATTTTGTCATTCATCTTGAACAGTACTTAATTTTGTAAACATTTGATGCTAATATTTTGTCTTGAAAAGGAAATCGCCTTTAAGATTGTGTCTAGAGAATTCCTCTTCAAGGCTTAGTTTGTCTTAAACTAAAATAGTACAATTTGCATCATGGCATTATTGAATAAAATACATTTGATGTATTTCTGATTACATATTTTCTCTTATTTACCTCCAGTGAGAAACTTTGAAAGCGTCAGACTTGTGCTGAAATATGAGTTCTCCATCGGGTGAACCAAGGCCCAGGATTGTGAAGTGGGGCGAGTTGACCACGGTGTAACAACAGTGCAATGCATTTTCATTGGTTTTTGTTTTTGTGGTGTAGCTCATGTACGAGCTAACTCTGATAACACGGGTACCGGCATATTCTAAATGGTATAAATGCCATTAATCATCTAAAACTACTGTTAAATCTAAAATAAGTCATATGCTCCATGGTGAGCCATGGGCAGTGTGGTTCCTAAAGACATTTTTCCCTCCTAAGTTTACCCAAGTTCTGTCAAGATTGTTGTTAACAGAAAATAGCTGATAACCAGTGTTTTCCATTGCATGGAAACACGTCGGTCACCATCATTGTTGTTAACAGAAAATAGCTGATAACCAGTGTTTTCCATTGCATGGAAACACGTCGGTCACCATCATTCTTCAAAATGTCTTCTTTTGTGTTCTGCAGAAGAAAGTAATTCAGGGTTGAAATGACATGAATGGATCTTCATCTTGGGATTAATTATCACATATAAGCATGATACAATGTTTGCAATAACCATTCTCTTTACTAACACATTGTAATGAAATGTGAATGTGTAGTGTTTTTTATTAAACAAACAAAATCATTGTTTCACGTTGTACATTGCAAAAAAAAGACTATGCATTGTATGTAGCTTAATATTTTACATCTTAACATCTGGTGATTTTGCCAGTTGACTGATACTAACATTCATCAATTCTAGCATTAAAATAACGTACAATACTTCAGTGATGTGCGTTTACGATACATTTCGTCATCCAGCTGACGCCTTTATCCAAAGCGACTTACGAAAAGAAGCATTAGACCAACAGGTAAGCAATCGTACACTAAATACGGCAGTCTTCGTAAAAAAATACGCAACATACGAAGTATTTTTTTATGCGAAGATGTCAAAATTGGTTTATTCCCGGTTGAGGTTCGAGATGGGTTTTAAAGCCGGCTTTAAAGACTCAAGCCTGTACACGAAAGGGTTTTACGGGTGTCGTGCGAAAACATTAAACAACATCGGGCAAGGATGACCACTTGTCCCCTCATTAGGGTGTATACCCAGTTCATGTGTATTATTTCAGCACACATCCAGTAGATGGTAGCATGAACCAAAAGACTTTATAAGTGTTTCCTACACTAGGACGCGTGCCAACATCGACCAAGGTTGTATTTTTACATAGAATTAACGCGAAGTCGCACGTTTGATTGAGATCGAGCCGTTCACACTTGGCTTCGCCGACGGGGAGTGACTTCGGTTCGAACTGTGACGTCACAGTGGTCGCTGTCCCCGCGGCGGCGGTGCTGAACAAGATGGCCGCGCGTCGCGCCGCGAGCACCGACAGACTGGAAGAATAAATTCTCCTCGTCGTTATAAAGAAGAATTCGACACGAAAACTTCAAATTCGTATTAAATTTGAGTGAAATAACGCGATAGGGGGTCGAAAATCCAGCGGGGAGATGTCACTGCTGTGTGTTGGAGGCAAGTGTATTATTTTGTGTTTCCTGTCAGTTGTTGCTTGTGTGTAATGTTATATGTGTGTATAAATGTGTACTTATCATTAATATCATCTCATTTGTTGTTATTTATGTTTATCGTTGTTTGATCATTAACCGTGTGTACACCATAGGGTTACTCTCGGATGGAAGGAGCGTCGCTTCAGGATTCAGCGTCGCTTTATCAAATGTGCATGGTTCTAAAATGCGTCTAAAGCGAGATCGACGCTTTACATGCTAGCTGAATACAGCCGTGTGTTCTCCCGGTGTGCCGAATGAAGCTTTGGAGCGAAGCCCTGGTGCGGTGGGATTCGATGATACATCTTTATATAGCTTCCGGAGTCTTTGCTGTTGTGGGGTCATCCTGATAAAGAAGCCTTTTTCAACCCGTACCCGGTGCCGCACATTACGCGTTTACCCACGCTGGTTTATCTCTAAACCATCGTCGGGTTGGGTTGGTTCCTTCAGCCCGACATCGGTCGGAAATACACAAGCGAATGGTTTGGTTCGACCCCCGGTTCGACCCCCGGTTCGACCCCCCGTCGGAAATACACAACCCAAGCAAATGGTTTGGTTCGACACCCGGTTCGACCCCCCGTCGGAAATACACAACCGGAGGTCGAACCAAACCATTTGCTTGGGTTGTGTATTTCCGACCAATGTTGGCTTGAAGGAACCCGGCGTTATGTGCATCGTATAGAAAGATTAGATTCAGGGACATGACATTCGTGCATTCGGGGTTTGAGCATCCGTGATGTTCCTGTATTTGGCGGTTGTAGAACATGGAGATGCTCTTAAATGGTTGGAATGACATTACACGTATTAGTTCTTTACTACGCAGTTTTAGTATGAGGGGTCGGTCGTGGTCGGTGGTTCGAGAGCTGGATTTGTAGTGGGTTGTGGGTTTTAATCCCACTGTGAGTAGACAATGTCTGAAGACTTATACCTGTTTGGTGTGCAGTTATCATTGGATACTGCACGATACTTGTTAGTCGCTTTGGATGAAAACATCTGCCAAATGAATTACAATCTAAATTAAATAAGCTGAAGGGTGTGGGTTCGAATCCCACTCCCAGCAGACAGTGACCGAAGTGTCAGTGAGCATAGCTGGGTTTTAAATGACATTTACTTCGTTACGTTTACTGGAGGACATTTATAGGGTAACTTGAACTTTTAGAGTATATTTAAATATACATACTTTTACTTCTAATCAAGTAATTTTTAGAGGAAATGTGTTAGCTTTAATTATTTACATTAGATGGTGTTCCTCGGTTATGGAAGAAGTTATAATTAATATTATATATGTAAAATAATCATTGGTTCATGTGACTTGATCCCTTGTATATACGGTACATATGTTCATTATAAATCACGTACAGTGACTGTAGATAGATTATAAGCAATTTGTTGATGATTTAATTTATAATGCATTATAATAAGTGCTTCACATCAATCAGTTCAGAAGTAACTAGTAACTAGCTTCTCGAGTAGTTTTCCTATCGGATACTTTTTTTACTCTTACTCGACATTAAGGTTTTTACTTAAGTACAGATTTTGCGTACCCTGCCCACCTCTGTCCTTGAGCAAGACAGCTTACCCTTTTTGCATCGGCATGATATTTGTAAGTCGCTTTGGATAAAAGCGTCTGCCAAATGAATAAATGTAAAAGTATTATATAAGGACAAGCACCCACAATTTCTATGTTGTCAGAAAAAAGGTAGCAAACCTTACCTTTCCTGTCACTGGGGTGGTACCATCAAAGGTATATTAACGCTTTTGTTGGTATACGACACATTAAATGTTGTACCTTATAGGTGTACATTTTTCGAACCCTTGGGACCTATTTTGTGCCTATAAAATATAAGGGGGATAAAACAGGTAACTGTTACTTTAAGGGTGCACAATAGCTACAATAATGTGCCCAAAAAGGTGCGACGTTGTATAATGTTTAGTATGCCTACAGTTATCATCCCAGCGACGAAAAATATTTATTATTTTCTCTGACAGTGTACCCAACTGAACATTCTAGAGCTTTACATTAATACATTTATTCTAAATGCATGCATTTACATAAATGTATACTAAAATGTATATCATAACTTAATAACTAAACATTAAGCAATCTACACTCTTTAGGTTATATTTTTTTATTATTTTTTATCTTAAAGCTTATCAAGCTTTTTTTGTCATAAACTCAGCAAACTCGTCTGCTTTAATAAAAGTCCAAGTGCCATTCATGCCAACATGCCAATCGATCTCTCTGTTGTAGGATACTCTGGATCATGAGCGAGACTGCAAACTGCATTTTTAAACGCATCCCACATAGACTCGGATCCGAGCCACGTCTCTCACTGTTCTGTAACTAAACAGGCAGCAGATTCAAATCCAGTGTCCAGAAGTGACAGTGGGTGTGTGGGCGAGTGTCACACAGACTGCTCTCCTTCTCATTAACCTGAGCACATATACAGTAACACTTGCCTAAATCCCACTGGATGTGTTTTCGTTTTAACAGTGTGAAATTCCTCTTACATAACTATCTTACTTTCTAGTGAATGTTTCTCTATCCGGCCTTCAAGCTGGGCTGTGTATGCATTTGGCAATGAATTTGATGGCCTAACAAATGGAGTAGATAAAAAGTGTAATGCTCTAAAATGTGTCTTGACGGATCGGTTTTATCTTTATTCTGACATGTAGGTAAAAGTCTCACAGCTCAGTTTATCAGTTGGATTTCTTTAAACACCTGCATGGTGATTCTACGCTGTCTTTGAAGAGAGTTTTTATATCCTTCCTGTTTGTCAAGCTTTTAGCCCCCCTCCCGAAAACCCCTTCACTCACCCTGAAGTTGTTATTTTTAGTGTCAGGATATAGCGCTTCACTCACGCGGTTACACAGAAAGATTAATGGAGCGAGAGAGGAAGAGGGAAAGAGATGGAGGCGGCACACGTGCATGCCATCCACATGAAAGGAAGTGATGCGTGGGTTTAAAGAGAGAGGAAACCCGGGCAGAGGCAGGGCATGAGTGGGAACCTCAAGCGGGGGTTCAGCAGTTGATCTTTGGAAGTACGTCATGATATTGTGCCATCAGTTTAAAAGTTCTGTGTTAAAGATAAATTGGTTTAATTGATCAGATTTGTAGAAATTTACATTTAAATAAGATACAGTAAGGATTACATTTTTTAACGGGTTTGATACAGGGGCTCTGAAAATTTTGTAAATATTTGGATTTATTTCATTTTCAAGTCATGTATTCAGACTTTCAGTCAATTATTTGTTACAGCATTTAAAATGAGCATTTATTGATAATTTAACCCCATATTTGGGGAAATTGTTCAAGTTTTATATACTGTTTATATTTATAGGATCAGGATGCTTTTTTCCTTCTGCTTATTGTTATAATTTTAGTGCTTTGAACGTTTATCTGTTTACTTCTGAGGAAACATTTCTTTTTTTTCCAAATTGGTAGGGCTGCCAATATTTTTATTTAAATTAACAGAATTGAAAGTGAAAAGGTTAGAATGCCTTTGTCTTACCAGGTTTCTGATTGCAGTTTCCTTTACTAAAGGTTTTGAAAAGGTCTTTCGTTTGTGCAAATGAAAGTGTTATTCTAACAGTTAAATATAAATTATGTATTGTGTCACAGTTCATAACAAAGTTCTTATATATATATATATATATATATATATATATATTTACACCAAATTGCATTGGGTAAATTCTAATGGAAATATTTGAGTTCATTACATTAACTTTACTTGTGTTTGTTAGCCCCTGAATTTGATGTAAAGAACCTAACCTTTTTCAAGGCTGTTGGGTAATGCCACATGCAGAACTTCATTCTCATTTCTATTCGTTCTTTCTCCTGACTCACATATTTCGATTCAGCACTGTGTGGTAAAAAGCCAGCGCTGTTTCAGGTTAAGTCGATGTTGTAGGGCTATAATTACTAAAGAGAAAAGCAAATCAGCCCTTTGAATTTCAAGACTGTGATGGATTACAGTGTTAGAGTTGATAGCTCTGGGTATTTTAAGGGCTGTGTAACTGTGGGATGTTATCTGCACGCATTTAATGAGGAAATCTGAATTATGAATGGGGTTTTGACGTCACCTCTGCTTTTGAAAAGGAGCTCAGTTGGAGGATGGTTTCATTTAGACTTCCCTAAAGCAGAACCTTCTCTGTGAAGTTTCACATGCATTTTAATATTGGGTATTACAATCTTTTTTTGGGCAATCTGGAGATTATTTGCATCCTTTCAAATAATCTTTTTGGTGTTGTTATGACAATATGAATACAACTGTCATTTCAGAATAAATGTCCAAAACAGAAATTTCAAGTGTGGTACTTATACTATAGTAGCCATGTATACTTCCCAAACCAAAAATTGCCAGAGCCTTGAGGTATCCGTCTTGCAAACATGCAACTATGCATCATTGAATCTCAAATGAGCTGTCTGATATATAAAGTGTGATTATTTTTTATGACTCTGTTTATCACTTATTTACATAAACGTCTTTCTTTGTTACAGTGAAGAAAGCCAAGCTCGATGGGCCGCAAGGTAAAATTTTATTCGATCTAACTTTCCACTGTTGCCGATGATGCATCGTGATCCATGTAGTGAACTCTGTTTTGTTCTCCGTGCAGAGAAGTTCAACACTTACGTGTCGCTGAAGGTTCAGAACGTGAAAAGCACCACCATAGCTGTGCGAGGCAGTCAGCCATGTTGGGAACAGGACTTTATGTTGTGAGTTTTTGTCTTGGGACAATTCTTTACAAATGCACAAACTTTACACACTTTAGCACTCAAGGGGACGATAGAAGTACTATTAAATATCTGCGAAAATAAACTAGAAAACAAGAAGCTTGCTGTCAATATGTCAACGGATCACAGTCACAAACATGAAAATAGTCTCTTCTTTGCATTTATTCATTATATCTTATATAATGTTTACTGTATATTTACATTTATTAATTTTGCAAAGCATCTTATATTTAATTGTGTTAACGCAGTGCAGCGTCTCTAAACTCCAACCTCTTGCTGTGTGTCGTGGGTAATATTGGAAATTGATCGTCCATTCTTTTGCACTTTAAAATACTACCGGAGGTAGTAGATCATCCAGAAATCTTTGGCATACTCTTTTCAAAATACTCTCATTTGGGACATGATGACATCCCTGATGGAGTGCTTTTTAGTGCACTTAGTATCCCTTTGGTAGTCAATATCCCTAATGATTTTGTTCCAAGGGCCCAGATGTTGCCTACCATTGCTTGTAATAAGTTATTGCTTTTAAATTTAAAGAGCAGTTTACCTAAATTCTTTCATCATATACTCACCCTTTAATTCCACAGAACAGACAAACAAATAGTAATTTGGTAATCAAAAATTTTAATGTTAATGTACAACAACGAAAGTTAAAGAAGACTGTTCAAAAGCATCTTCTTGAGTTCTTGCCGGCCTTATCTTAAATCATCCATAATCTGATTTAGTTCCTTCTTATCTTTCAGACTAATGTGACACCCCATTTCAGCATCCCTAAGATTAGCCCCTGTGGTCAGTCTAGGAGGGATTGGGTTTATTATCAATAATGAGGCTATTATTAGGATTTGGTAGAGCTTGGAGTGTCACTGGAGATGCCCAAAGCAGAGAATCCATTGCTTCAGCTCCCTGTTCAATTTCTTCACTTATTATAGTGAAATATAGTCTATAAATATTTTCTGGGGCATGTTTTTCTGCATCTAAATGAGCCATGTAGTTGTGTATCTGTGTGTTTCAGATATTTCCATGTTTTATTTAGTTTATTCAGGCAACTTCTGCCTTAAGCGTCTAACTTTCTTAATTATGAAAACATACAGAATGTTACTTTTACAAATTACATTTAAATTAAGTTGACCGGTTTTATGTTTTTGCTATGCCATATCTGGGGATTTGGAGCTGATATGATCTGTCTGCATTGAAAATTGAAATTCTATATATAGGAAACATTAAGTTAAAGCATCAAGGATTAAAATATACAATGGCATTAATGGGACAGATTTGTGCATTACCAACAGAGTTCATTACCCAGAGATGCAAAGACATGTTTTAATGATTTCATATTGATATTCGTATTCAATACATGTTCATCAGACACTTTCTATTTTCTAGTGAAATTAACAGACTGGATCTGGGCTTGACAGTGGAAGTATGGAACAAAGGTCTGATCTGGGACACCATGGTTGGCACGCTGTGGATCCCTTTGAGCAACATTCGTCAGTCGAACGAGGTACAGCCCAGATGGCCTGCCTGGCACCCAACAGCTTGCAGCTTTTCTCATCCCTGTAGAGCTATATGTGGAGATCTGTAGCTGATGCCTGGCATTGGCTGTCATTGCCGATATCTTAGATTCAAGACATTGACGTCTCAATGAACTTTTTGCTTTAAAGCTCTTTACTACAGCAAAATTATGTTACAAGACTATTGTATTACAGGACGGACCTGGCCAATGGATTACGTTGGACTCCCAAGTCATTATGGCAGAAAACGAAATCTGCGGCACCAAAGATCCAACCTTCCATCGAGTGCTATTGGACACACGATTCGAGCTCCCATTAGGTGCCCTTGTTGTGTTTCATCTGTATTCTCCATTTGTCCAAAGTTCTACTGCTTAACCCATAGTTTCATACTTTCCAGATATACCAGAGGAAGAAGCTCGGTATTGGGCCAAGAAATTAGAGCAACTCAATGCCATGAGGGACCAAGATGTGAGTGTTTTTATTCAACACTAGTCTTATTGTGTTTACAGTCTTTCCCAGAGCCCAAGGGCAGGCCATGCTTAATTTAGTCGGATTCACTTCCGAGGCCAGAACACTTTTTTCCTTTCCTTATCTGTTTTCTGAAATACTTACTCATTACAACATGTTCTCACCTGTTTTACCTATCTAAATAGAGTTAGTCTTTCCTATTTGCTCATTTTGCAGTATTCATACCAGGAGGAGCACGAGAGACCACTTCCGATGCCATCAACGCAGTGTTGTGAGCTTTTGAATATTACTACTTTCATTCTTTCTTTTTCTTTCTTTCTTTGCTTCAATTACCCCATAGAGTTATTACAATAAAGCTTAGCCTGCACAGGCAAGGTTACACTCTGCCAACTCAAATTTATGGCACACTTGCCCAGTCCAGAATTATTACAAGATGTCTGTTCATGGTCAAACAGAGCCATGTGTCAGCCCACGCTGTACTTTTATCATTACGTCTTCTTACCGCTTTTAATTTTGTGTTGTTAGGTAACTGGAGTCTATGGGGAGACCAACAGAGTAAGTACATTTGGTTTAATATAATATGTGATATGAACAAGAACCACATTCTCAATTAGAAACATATTTCAGGTTATCTGCTGTAAGAGGTTTGTGTTGCCAAATGTCCGAAATAATCTCGTTTTTTTATATAGTGATAAGGTTGTGGTGCGAGCTTGAAATGCTAAGTCTATAATGCCTCTTCCTCAGATGATGATCCGGACAGTGCCGTGGATGATCGAGACAGCGATTACCGCAGCGAAACCAGCAACAGCATCCCACCTCCATACTACACCACCTCCCAGCCCAACGCGTCCATGCACCAGTACCCCATTCGACACATGCACCAGGGCTCGCAATACAACGACATTAATGACTACGAGTACGATAACCAGAGAGCCATAAGGTAAATGGCTGGGAAGCCCCGCCCCTTTCACCATGTTGGTCAATGCTTGGACATAGTGTAGCTAATGCAAGTCTAAATATTTGGGTGATGTTCCTCTGTTTTTTTCCTATGTATTGGTCACTGTATACAAGCTTTGGAGGAAGCAGGTATACTCTTGGGTTTGGAGTCAGACTCTGCAGCGTTTCTTTACTTTTTTATTGTATTCCTGAAATTCTTGCATTGCATGCTGGAATTGGCACATCCTAGCGATTGGATGATCTCAGGCCCTGTTCCTAATGGCGCCTTGTTCTCCTCCTCGTAATATACACGATGTGTTTACAAGTTCACCATTCGGGACAGGGCCTTCTTAAATACAACAAAAAAAACTTACTAACAGCTATCGCGTCACCTACCAGCTTGGCTATCCAATCCATTAGGTTGGGTCATATTGGGTCAAAAAAACATTACTCATGCTCCTCCTTTCCTGCCTCCCCTTCCCTCTCACCAGACGCTTTGATAGTTTAGACTCCGCCACCAACGGCCGCAGCGATCTCGATTCGGCGTCCGGCTCAAGCAGGCGGACCAGCCGCCAGTACTCCTTAGACAGTAGGCACTCGCTCTCCGATAGGTGGGTCTCCGTAGCTCATACACCTCCACCCTTTTCCACCTTCTTCTGCTGTTGTTCCCGCTCCGGCCTGTGAATCCGTCCGCTGTGATGATGTGGTGGAATAGGACTTGTCTGGTCCTGTGGTCCTCGCTATGCTTGCCATGCATGCGCAACAGTCCTTCTTTTTACATACATGGTCTTTAAACATATTTATATAAATATTGATCTATGTACTGTGTAAGGGGTGAGCGGTATGATCAAAATATGTCGTAACATTAAAGAATTTATTTGATTAAACATCTTTGTAAAAGAAATGAGTCTCTTGCGCAGTAAATTAGCAATTTTATGCCATCATTTTTTTGCTGATACATAATTTCATTCTATATATTGCTGTACTGATATACGCTTGTCTGTATTATTATAATAGGCAATGTATGCGCCCGCATTTAATACATTTCGCAGTTTTGACTTGTTTGCATTGTCGCATTACTTTGGTGTAAATAATTGAACTCGTTCTTGTTTAAATGTGTTTATGTTTCATTACGCTTAACCATATTTTCCATTGCACGGTATATATACTGTACCATACTGTACTGTATATACCATCATACCGCCCAATCCTATACTGTGCCTTATTGTATATATTTATCTATGTCCTTGATGTATATTTGTGAATAGCTTGCCATCTTTTGTTGGGTAACCAACTCATAGGTGTCACAAGGTATTTTGGTGTCTTTCTTACCATGTAATTGGAATTGGGTGCAACAGCCGGTGGCGCTCCGCTGGGTTTGGTAGAAACAGGGTTTTTTGTGAAGTCTGTTATTTGTCTGTTTTATGCCTGACAGAGTCAGTGAATAACGCTGTGATTTTGAAAGCCTATAGCACAGTAATTACATAGCCTTTAGACACACTTTGCTCTGTGTGGGTAGCAGGCGGGTCCTTTTAGATGGCTGTGACAGAGGCCGGAGAAGTATACATCAGTGATTTACTTTCAATGTGTTACAGGCCTTTTTTAAAGACTTTTTCATGTGAAAAAGCTGAAACTATTATTTCCCAGAGAATTATATTAGAAATGATGGTATTTTATATCTAAGCGTGTGTTAATATGTATTTCTCTTTCATTCTGAATCCAAGATGCTTTCTTGGCTCAAAGCTTATAATACACCCCATCAGTTTTTTCATCCAACACTAGACCTTACATCCCATAATCGGCAATGTGTGTGTGTCGGCGGTTGTTAGCTCGTCTTTCTTATTCCCTACTCCCTGTCGCTTTTTAAGGTGCCACATGAAGATGCTGTTGTTTTTGTCAGCTCTGTCTTTTTGTTTTCCTTTGTTCTGTCCTTTCTTGCTTCCTAGTGGATGTACGTATTAATAGAACTCTTTCCAAGGTCCTGCTTACTTATCCATCTATCCATCTGTTGTATAGAAATAAACATTAAAATATTATTTAACTTGGAAAAGGAAGTTTTGTGGTCTAATTTTAGTACCTGGTGTAGATGGATTAATCTCAACAGCTTTTAGTTTAGCTTGCAAATATAGGTTGTCAATTTGTCTTGAAATCTGAAAGGCATCTTAAACCCCCAAAACCAGACAATCAAAGGCGGTCTAATTTGAGACTTTGAATTTTTTTATCTGGCAGGTGTCATTGTCCTCTATGTTATTTCTTTTTTTCTCAAACTGTGGACGTACTTAATATTAGCAATTGTCTACGTCTTCCTTTGTAACTAATCATGTTTTGCTTCAACAGCCCCACCGGCAGTAGCCGCTATGCCTCTTCAGGCGAGCTGAGCCGTGGAAGCTCCCAACTCAGTGAAGAGTTTGGCCCAGAAGACGCTGAGAGCTTCCGGGGTTCTGGTGAATTCTATGATGAGAATGATTCCTACCACTCCTGCCATTCCTCTGTTAGCTATGGTAAAGGCTCACCCGGCTGGGACCCAGATGAGCCACAGGGCGTCTACAGTGATGATGGAGAATACAACAAAGACGGAGGTGAAGAAGTCGCAATCTACGATGAAGACGTTGAGATCTATGAACAAGACGAAGGAGATTATCCTTATGAGGAGGAGGAAGAGGGAATGGTGTATGAAGAAGATGAAGACATTTTCCCATTGGACGGAACACTAAGTGAGGAGCAGGAGCCACCCTATACCCCAATCCCAACCAGCACGGCCCTAACACTGGCTCCTGAGGCACCCACCAGCCGTCCACCACTGGAGAAACAGGCCTCAATGCACCAGCAGCAGCAGCAGCAGCCTCCCCAATCTAAACCACCATTCCAGACTATGGAGCCTAAAAAGGAGCCTTTAGCCCCACAGCAGCCACAGGATGTTTTTGCCAAGGTGCCCCATACTACAACCCCACCCAGGGTCTCAGAGTTTGAATCTTTTGACCATTCAGAGAAGGCCCAGACACCTACAAGTAACCACGAGGAAGAACACTTATCTACACCTGTTACAGAGGTCAAGCCTGAATTGGAACAAGAAAAGGAAGTTACATCCGAGAAGTAAGCAACCATTTGCTCAAGTCATGGAAAAGGTTCCTGGATAGAAGTTAAATCTAATACTGTTGCAATCTTTTCCAGCATGTCCAGATTATTGCCACCTGTTGATCCTGCTGTAAGGGCCAAAGCCAACTGGTTACGACTCTTTAATAGAGTTCGACTTCAACTGCAGGAGGTACATAATATCTGAAATTAAAGGTTCTTAAATCTGAGAACTAAAATTTGTTTTCCCAAGTCTTTTATAACCTACTAAATATATATTTCGCCACCTTGCTTATGCCTGTTTGGTCCATTCCTGTCCGCCAACATTTTGGTGTCTGTTTTCTTGCCTCCTTGCTTTTCCATTAATGTTTTATTTTCAATTACTTTTGTCAATTACTAAGTTTTACTTTGTCACATGTGTGTACACAAGCTTTTATTTAAAAACATTTTTTAAGCTTTTCCGTGTTCCGTTTTTGTGTTCCACCATTTGTTTTAGTTTTCTGTGTTTTTCTTTCAGTTTTTTGTCCTTGCCATAATGATTGTCAGGCGCTTCCCCGCTTTGCCCAAGCGGGACAAGCAGTCTAAAGGTAGGTGAGGCTAAGTGTGGTTCTGTAAATGCTTTTTCCTCTAGCTCGCTTCCTCTTTATAACAAAATATGTAGATGATGGAGATTAGTGAGTCTGTGACTGACGTCAGTGAGACAGACTGCCGGCTCCTTCTGCATCCAGTCAAATAATAGAAACGAATCCATTATTATGACTTTGTGTGGTCTGAATGGATATCGAAGAGAAGTTTAATATGGTTTGGTGCATAGATTGAATGGAGATTTGCTGCTGACCCTCACTGTCACTTCTTGTCCCCAGGCACGAGGCGAGACTCCAGGACTTGCGTCATTGTTTTTACAAGCAGGGTGAGCATTGTAGATAAGAAGCTTCTATTCAAACTTTGAACCTTGATATATAAAATATATAAATGTAGTTTAAATGGAAATTGAAGAGTGTTCTATCTAGTTAAAGGTCTAATTTTTGTTGAACACATCTGACCGGAGCTCCAGTAGTCACTTTCCTTTCAATCAAACATTTTTACAATATATAAAAACAATAAAATGTCTTTGTCTTCATCCTCAGGCCTGGAGGTGCTCTCTACAGCATAGACAGTATGCCTGACCTACGCAAGAGAAAGGCCATCCCTCTCGTCCGAGATCTGGTGAGTCGTAAAAACTTCCCTGGCACATCAGTTTGTGTCACAGCTACAGGGCTAGACATTATTAGAGCATTACTCATACGGTCTGTCCTCCGTACGATGAGTCTTCAGTTGTCCAGTCGGCCTCTCCTGTGCAATTCCATTAGTTTTAGGCTGTTGAGCTGTCTCCCTTCCTTGGTGACCTTATTTCATCTCTTTGTTCCTGTTCCTGGAGTTTGTTAATCTTTCAGACTGGTAGTTTCACAACCTGAGTTTTTGACAACTTAAGAGTTGTACACGTGTCAGTCACATTTTCTTCAACACTGACTTGTGAGATCGTTGTGCCTTGATTAAACAACTCAACAAGAGCTAAAAATGAATCCGGCGGCTGACGGCTGTTGTGTAAGTCTGGCAGCAGACATTCAGCCAATACCAATCCTGGCGGGCTTCGCTGGAGAGCTGTCAGAACAAGCAACAGCACCAGTCGCTCTTCTACGCTCTGTACTTGGAAGATGATGCAGAAATTAGCATACTGCACTAAAGACTTGTGCAGTTTGTCTGTTTCAATCTGGGTTGCCGTCACCCACATTACTCTTAACAGCCAGATGCCAGAGTGCTGTCTATTATGCTAAAATGCTGTGATATTATATTATATTATATTATATTATGTTACATTATATTATATATTATATTATATTTATATTATATCATATCATATCATATTATATTATATTATATCATATCATATTATATTATATTATATTATATTATATTATATTATATTATATTATATTTATATTATATCATATCATATCATATTATATTATATTATATTATATTATATTATATTATATCATATCATATTATATTATATTATATTATATTACAATAAAACATATGTGATATTTGGTATTATTATTTAATGTGTAAGGTTATTAAATAAATATAAAAAATAACAAGGTATAATATCTAAATGTATCAGAAAAAAATATATAAATCATAAATATTTAAATATATATTTAAAAGCGGTGGTTTTAAATAAGAAAATAAAATATTTGTTTTTGTCATAAATGTTTGTTTTATAACCTTGCAAATCAGCTTTCAAAGGGAATTAATAAAACAGATGTTTGTCAAGCCTCTTGATCAATTTTTTCTCTTTCTCATCCCAATGCCTCAACTTCTGCAGGCAATGGTAAGTACCAATGTCTCATAGAATTAGATAAAAATAAATGTTATTCATTATTTATATAAATCATTTTATAAACAACAATATATGTGTAAATCACTTAACATTTTCAACTTCATTAATCTTTTTGTAATTTTATATTGTATTATATTCAATAGTATAGTGTTTTATTTACCCCTTTTTAGAATTATTCTTGTTCTTGAATTAGGCTCATTCTTTACTTGTAATTCTCTTGATGAATGTAATAAAAGGAGTCCAATTACTACCTATTTTATTCAGAGCCCTACATGTTTGTTTTTTAGTCTCTTGTTCAGAATTCTCGAAAAGCCGGCATTACCTCTGCAATGGCCTCCAGCACCCTCAATAATGAAGAATTGGTATGTCAATGATCCCCGTTTCCCTCTTGGACATTCACGTTTCACCGCTCGGACTTCTTATGTACCTGTTTTGTATTTGCAGAAGAGCCACGTTTACAAGAAGACCCTTCAGGCTTTGATATACCCCATTTCTTGTACGACCCCACATAACTTTGAGGTGTGGACGGCGACCACCCCCACCTACTGTTACGAATGCGAGGGCCTCCTGTGGGGCATCGCTCGTCAGGGCATGCGCTGTACCGAGTGTGGGGTCAAATGTCACGAGAAGTGTCAGGATTTACTCAATGCCGACTGTCTGCAGAGTAAGACAGTGTTGGATTTGGTTCTGTTAAGATTTGTTTAGCCCGGAGGAACCGCGTGATTATTGGTTTGCTGTCTGTCCGTATAGGAGCAGCAGAGAAGAGCTCCAAACATGGAGCGGAGGATCGCACGCAGAACATCATCATGGTGTTGAAGGACCGCATGAAGATAAGAGAGCGAAACAAGCCTGAGATCTTCGAGTTGATTCAGGACGTGTTCGGATTGGTCAAAGCGACACACGTGGCGCAGATGAAGCAGGTCAAGCAGAGTGTTTTGGACGGAACGTCTAAGTGGTCAGCAAAGATCAGCATTACAGGTATAAACCACGACACATTTTGGATCTAATCTTGTCATAACAAAAATCAATGTTATTATAACTTGGAATTCTTTTTTAAAGTTTTGTGCGCTCAAGGCTTGCAAGCAAAAGACAAAACTGGCTCTAGTGACCCCTATGTAACCGTGCAAGTAGGCAAGACCAAAAAGCGAACCAAGACCATCTATGGCAACCTCAACCCCGTATGGGACGAGAGCTTTAACTTGTAAGTAAACTACATGAGATGGTCAAGGTTGTGGGGTTTGTTTGTGTGGCCAGTTATGGTGCAAAATCTTTCTGATCTAGTGAGTGTCACAATTCATCCGATCGGATCAAAGTACGCGTGTGGGATGAAGATGATGATATCAAATCAAGAGTGAAGCAGAAATTCAAACGAGAGTCGGATGATTTCTTGGGTCAAACTATCATTGAGGTGCGAACTCTGAGCGGTGAAATGGACGTCTGGTACAACCTAGGTAAGTAAACAGAGTCTGTCATATTTAGGTTTATACAACAACATCAATTCAACTCATTTAGAAATTTGATATTAATAATGAATATAAATATTGCATTAATAATTTTTTTAATTATTATTAAATCAATTAATCATTATCGTCTGTTTTTACCTCCAGAATCTGTGGATTATGCAAAATATTTTTTTAATTACATGTATACATATGTGTTTATTAAATGTATGCACATTTATTTAAATGTAAACACAAATATTATATCATTTATATTATATAATATAATTTAAAAATTAACAATAAAAAAAATCACATCAACGTATTTTATAAACGAGTATACGTGTTTTTGTATTCTAAATAAGAAATTTATATTCAACACAAAGATAGGCCTAGAAATATAATATATGTAAAAAATATATTACTTATATTTATATTAAATATTACATATATATTAGCACAAATTAAAAAACCTAAATCACCACAAAATTATTTTCCGTTTTTCTAAATGTTCACAGTACATTTGTACAGATTTTGTTGGAAACTAGTGACAACAGTTACCTTGAATTCCAAAGCAAATATTTCTTTTATTTAAATGACATTGAACTTGTCAAAATGATAAAATATATTCAATGTTTTTACCGAAATACCGAAAAGAAAACAAGTTATGTTTAATCAACACAATATTATAGTATATAATGAATATAAATAATAGAATGAGGCTTTAAAAAACGTTTTTCAATCGCTGTTGAGTGTCATTTCAGAGATTTGTTTCTGTTTAATATGAGATTTTAAGGTATAGATTTGGGTTGAGCCAGAATAATACTAATAATAATATGGTCTTTCAGACAAGCGAACTGACAAGTCAGCCGTATCAGGAGCCATTCGTATGCACATAAGCGTGGAAATCAAAGGAGAAGAAACCGTGGCACCATATCATGTCCAGTACACTTGCCTGCATGAGGTCAGTCATGTAACCTGTATAATCTCTTTTGGAGATCCAATAATATGAATGTAATATCAATGGCACCTCTCTGTCTCCCCGCAGAACCTTTTCCACTATTTAACCGACATACAGAACAACGGTGTGGTAAAGATACCCGATGCCAAAGGTGACGACGCCTGGAAGGTTTACTTCGAAGAAACGCCGCAGGAGATCGTGGATGAGTTTGCAATGCGTTACGGTGTCGAATCCATTTATCAAGCCATGACGTAAGCTGTCACTGGTCATCGATATTGATCACTAATGTAATACAAAATCAAAAACAAACGCTCTAAATGTTTGGTTTTAGACACTTCGCTTGCTTGTCGTCGAAGTACATGTGTCCTGGAGTTCCTGCTGTCATGAGTACTCTACTAGCCAACATCAACGCTTACTACGCTCACACCACCCAGGCGACCAACAACGTGTCCGCCTCCGACCGCTTTGCTGCCTCCAACTTCGGGGTGGGTGGAAATCCCTTAGGCCATATGTCTTATACTTATGGTTTGCTTTAATAAGTCAATGTGGTTTCTGTGCAGAAAGAGCGATTCGTCAAGCTTCTCGACCAGCTTCACAACTCACTAAGGATCGATCTGTCTATGTACAGGGTAACGTGTCAAACCAGGTTTCTGATGCTCTTTTAAAAATAGCTGATGAAAGGCAGTTTGTTTTTTTGAAACAGAACAATTTCCCAGCAAGCAGTCCCGAGAGGTTACAGGACCTCAAATCCACTGTCGATCTACTGACCAGCATCACGTTCTTCAGAATGAAGGTTAGTTTCTGTCTGAAGGATACGCAGGTATATGCTCTTTATCTCCTCATAAATTGATCTTCTTCACAGGTACAAGAGCTCCAGAGTCCGCCTCGTGCCAGTCAAGTGGTGAAGGATTGCGTCAAAGCCTGCCTCAACTCAACGTACGAGTACATCTTCAACAACTGCCACGAGCTGTACAGTCGAGAGTACCAAACCGATCCGGTGAGTCAATCCCACTCGTGACCTCATGAGGATTTGTTTCTATCTCATTATGGCCGTCGTGGACCCTCTTCGTCAAACTTTGAATAAAAGATCTATCCTTGGGCGACTTGCTTTATTTTGATGCAAGATGGTTGTGCAACACGGTGTATGCAAGTTGGGGAATTTCTTCCAGAGGTTTGCAATTGGAGACACTGTGGCTGTGGATTGTAAGCTGTAGACTCAAAAGTAATTTCTTTCCGACAGAGTAAAAAAGGAGAGGTTCCTCCGGAGGAACAAGGTCCGAGCATCAAGAATCTGGACTTCTGGTCAAAGCTTATCACACTTATTGTGTCAATCATTGAAGAGGACAAGAACTCATACACCCCTTGCCTTAACCAGTATGTCCAACATTAAATGCGTTATAAATTTGAATGATATTTATATGGTTGCTGATCTAATTTGTGGTCCATACAGGTTTCCACAGGAGCTCAATGTTGGGAAGATAAGCGCTGAGGTTATGTGGAACCTTTTTGCACAGGATATGAAGTACGCGATGGAAGGTATCTCGGACATATGCATCTTCTTAAAGGGACAGTTCACTTCAAAATGAAAATTCTGTAATTTTAAACCATTACGTCTATTCAGTTCTTCAGAACACAAAAGAAGATATTTTGAAGAATGTTGATAAAAGAAATCTTGGATCCATTGACATACATTCGATTTGTGTCCTTACAATTGCTTACCAACATTTTTCAAATAACCTGTTCCCAATTTAAAAATGTACATTTTAGTTCTGCTGAACACAAAAGAAGATATGTTGATAAAGTACATTCTTCCAGACAATTGGTTGCCAACGTTCTTAATGTATCCTCTTGTAATTTTAAGCCTGTAGGACATTCTTTCTTCTGCAAAACACAAAAGCAGATATTTTAAAGAATGTTAATAGAATAGAACTGGTTGTCTTTCATTAGTTTTGTGTCCACCAACATTTTTCCAAATATTTTTTTATGTTCTACAGAACTACAAAGAATTTGGATTAAATCTCTTGACTTTGTACGGATAGATAATAGTTTTTATTCTTTATGGAGATCCTTCATCACACGAAGCAGCTGTTGATTTTCATATCTCATGATCTCAAACCACATGATGCTTCATTATAAAGTTCCAGCAGCACTTGTCTATCAGATGAGATACAATAAAAAGTTGGAGGGCATAGCAGGGCTTCCCCTTAAATCTCACACTTGGTGAAATGTCGGCATGTGGTTGAGTTGTGCAATGCGCTGATTCAGCGGGGGGTTCGATTTCGCATAGATGAATCTGTCATTATATTTCTTCTATTGATTTCACAAAGGATTTTTATCTTCACCTCACAGAACATGAAAAGAACCGCCTGTGCAAGAGCGCCGATTACATGAACCTGCACTTTAAAGTCAAATGGCTCTACAATGAATACTGCAAAGATCTGCCGTTCTTCAAGAGCCGGGTGCCTGAATATCCAGCGTGAGTAACTTCAGTAGAAAGGATTAGAATCAAAAACGCTCGATATGTCAGAGAATGATGGGTAGTAACGTTTCAGGTGGTTGTGTTTATCTGCAGGTGGTTTGAGCCGTTTGTCATTCAGTGGTTGGATGAGAACGAAGAGGTGTCCCGAGATTTCTTGCACGGTGCACTGGAGAGAGACAAAAAAGATGGGGTGAGATTCATGTTACTTGCAATTATAAATCAATAATGTTTTCAAATGTTTCTTACTTGTAAACATGGTAAATAAGTAAATAATATATAGTATTAATAAATAATCATTCAATGTATTTTTTGATTAATACAATTTAATTAAAACCAATGCCATACTATGTCTGAAGAATTTAATCACTTTTAAAATGTAAGAATATTTATATAAGAATATTACTTATTAATAAGAATATAATTGAAGTATCATTGCTAGTTTAAAATAATAATTAAAAACATTTTTAAATCATGATGAAGTAGTCCTAAAAATATAGTTATTAACTTAGGCTTTTAAATCCCACTGCATGTTTATATTTGATTAACTGTCATATAATAAAACAATATGTGACCCTGGCTGGAAAAGAACCCAACTAGTCATTTTTATTTTTATGTATTCATTTTTTTGAGATTTACTTTTTTATACATAACATTATTCCATATACTGTATAGAACGTTCTTTAAGAGTATATCTTTAATGATCCTTAATCATTGATATCTTTAATTTTGACTGAGTAAGACCATGTCAAAGAAAAAATCCTTGTAAAATGAATAGGTCAAATAAAAACTTAAGGCTTGTTTCCTCAAAATAAAATGTTCTGACTTTAGCCTGGTTTTCCCAGCCAGGGCCGTGTATAATAGAAATGAATAATTATTTATACTTTTTAGATAAGTTATAATCCTATAATTGTTGTCTTTAAATTTTCTGTATAAAAAACATTTCTAATAATAATTCTAATAATAGTAATTCTAACTTCTAATATTAATTAGGTTGCTAAGTATCAAAGCTGAAGGTTCTTACATCAAAGTTGAACACAAACCATTCTTGCTTTTTATTTATTGCGAGTAATAAGTAAGAGTAACAACAGACCTCCAGCCTGCAGCTAGAGCTGTCCAAATGTGATATATGAGCGGTCCTCCGAGCACCTCGGCATGTACCCGCGGAAATAAGCACAGTCTTTACTTCATTAGTCCCACCGAACCCCCTTTGGGAAACTGGCACAGTCTCACCTCAACCCAATTATTTCCAGACGAAAGAGTCTGAACCGGACGTCTGCTCGCAAATAGCTCATGTCGTTCCTCTTCTTCCAGAAGTTTCTCTGACGGCACCAAAAACTTTCTTTCTCTTACAGTATCAGCAAACGTCAGAACACGCGCTCTTCTCCTGTTCGGTGGTGGATGTCTTCTCCCAGCTGAACCAGAGCTTTGAGATCATAAAGAAGCTGGAGTGTCCCGACCCACAGATCGTCGGGCATTACATGAGGAGATTCGCCAAGGTTCTGAGTCGATGTTTTCCCAACGATTGATTTAAAGTTTTATCAGACCGGTATAAATATAGTATACAAATGAAAGAGTTTTAGATGTGTTTAATTCATACAGGTGTAATCCCAAGGTTAGTTCCTTGACATTCCTATTGCCGGGAATCCAACTTAAATTGAGTATTTTCATCACACTTTCTGAAAAACAACCTTAAATTCTTATTTCAAGATGCATTCACTTTGTAAAATGAATCAAGTCTTGTTGCAAGTAAGTTTATGCTAAAAACAAGAGAAAATATTTGTCAATATATGCAAGAAAAATAATTTAATAAATCCTACCATATTGGCGGATATTCTTTTAATCCTGAAAAATAATATTGAAATCCCCAATTGTTATTGTCGTACTTATACATTTTTGGCAGCACGATAAGTTCATGCATCTTAAAGCATTGTCATATCAGTGTTTATGTGTGGAAAATCTATATTTTTATATACTTTCAATTTTTATTGCAGTTAAATTTTAGAAAACAAGCGTAGGATGTGATAACATGAGGGTGTGTACATGATGGACATTTTTATTTTTGGGTGAAATAAAAATAGCTTATGACTCATTTGAAGTGTTTACCCCGCAGACCATCAGCAATGTTCTGCTCTCGTATGCGGACATCATCTCCAGAGACTTCCCCAACCACTGCACCAAGGAGAAAGTGGTAAGAGGCTGACACTGTAAAAAATGTATCTTAAATCATGAACATTTTGCCTCATGCTGTGTTTTTTGGTTGCTTTGATTTTAGAACGCAAAGGATGGGGCTGTAAAGGTATCGATTTACTTTTAATAACAAAAAAGAGGGAAGAGTTGAGTTGGTCTCATTGGCTTCAAGAATATATCAAATACAGTGCCGCTCAAAAAAATCCCTACAATTTAATGCTTAAATTTTTTTCTACATGTTGTGTATATTCTAAATTTTTGTTTATGTGTGTAAAAAGTACATTTGATTTACTCAAATATTTTAATTAGAAATATTTACTTTATTTGCACTAAAAGAATCAATGATTTTAAAATATATTGTTAAGTTAACATAACAGTTTATTTTGTAATATTATTTTTAATTTTTTTAAATAGGTATTGTATTCATTTTCACTGTTCGTAATGTTTTACACAGCCGTGCATCTTAATAAACAACATCCAGCAACTCAGGGTCCAGCTTGAGAAGATGTTTGAGGCCATGGGAGGAAAAGATGTAAGTGGAACCACAAACTTACTTGGAAAGTTACTTGACCGCGTCCATCATTTGTTTGGACCAACTGCTTTATATTATCTTTAAGCTGAACGTCGAAGCCAGTGACATCTTGAAAGAGCTCCAGATAAAGCTCAACAATGTCCTGGATGACCTCGCAAGGATCTTCGCAACCAGGTAAGACATCGAGGCGTCAATCAAACCAGAGTCGTGCTTAGGATGACATCTGACCAGCGAGCTTCCTGTTTAGTTTCCAGCCGAACATTGAAGAAAACGTCAAGCAGATGGGTGACATCCTCAGTCAGGTGAAGGGGACGGGAAACGTCCCGGCGAGCGCCTGCAGCAGCGTGGCACAAGACGCCGACAACGTCTTGCAACCCATCATGGACTTCCTTGACAGCAAGTAAGATGTATTTTTAAATCTTTTTCACACTTCCACATTTCCTCATCTCACGTTTTTTCTCGTCAGCCTCACGCTGTTTGCCAAGATCTGTGAGAAGACGGTGTTGAAGCGCGTTCTGAAGGAGCTGTGGAAGCTGGTGATGAACACGATGGAGAAGACCATCGTATTGCCACCGTTGACTGACCAAACGGTAATGCCGCTTTATGACACTTTAAACCTCACAAATGCCAAGGTTGGTGTTGTGTTTTAGGGTTTACGAAGAAAACGGAAGCAAACATGAAACACGTCCCTTTCCCAAATAAAATCACGTCGGACAAAAGATACAAATTATTGAGCAAGGGAGTGCACCATATCATTCAAACGCCTCTCGAAACTGCTCTCTGGTCCTGTAGACACACATTTATGTCTCTGTTTTATTGAAAAATAAATTCTCCTGTTTGTTTGAATGCAGTTGATTTCAATTAGAGCAGATTTCTACAGGAGCAGAGATGACACTGTTACTGCTTTTAAGTTGTCTTGATATAACTGTTGTTCTTTCTGTTTTTGTGTTGTATTTGTTTAGTTTGACAAAAGAGACCCATATCATTACTTGACCTCGTTAAAACCTGAAGATGGGAGTCAGTTCTCCCTATCGGCCACTATTTAAAGTCAACATGAAAAAACCTTTGAAACAGCATTCTTTGTGCCGATGTCACCGAGACCACCAGGGTGTCACGTGGCCTTCTTAAATTTGACAGCAAAGCTGCAGTTAGAAGAAACCCGGGGGTAACCACCAACAGCATCCCATGGAGAACAAACCTCCCGCTGGCGCCGAGATTTTTCATTACAGATGTTGAAAATGTGCCAGTGAGGGGTGTTGAATTCCCTGAGCTATGTTAAAAGAACTTCAATGTTGTTGGTGGTTACTTCCCGAATTCATCATAGCGGCAGTGTGAACCCCTATTGGTTAATAACTAATGATGCATTTAATGAAAATTTCCTGTATTAGGAAATAGATCATTTTATAATATTGGTTTTTATTTCATTTAAAAGTTATGACATTTATATTATTTAAAAGCATAGGGCTACAATAAAAAGCTTTTAAAGGGAAATTCCATCCTCAATGTCTAAAGTCAAAATATCTCCTAATGCCCACAAATATTTTAAGATAAAAATAACATAAAATAACATAAAAATGTTTTTAATGTTTTTTTAATTTTGTAAAAGGTTTTCAAAAAAGTTTTTATTTTTTATTTATATACCGCTCTTAGTTTGGTGTAGTTTAGTACGTAATAATTTTAGGTTATAATCCTTATCTCTTTGTTTAATGCTTAAATAATTAAATTTTTCATCTTTCATTACTTTTTTATTTCAGTATTATTTCAGTTTTTCTTTAGATTTATTCATTTTATGTCACTTTATTCCTGAGGCAACACGTGATAAAATCTCATAACATTTGTAATGCGGACAAAAGTTGTTCTTTCTATTAAATTTATTTTCATTTCGGTTTTAGTTTTGTATTTATTGCAGATAATTATTTCTGCTTTTTGCCGAGCTGACTTTTTTAAGTAATATATAGGCACATAAATAAATATATATAAGATGATATTTAATTGCCCGAAATAGTTTTGGCAAACAAAAAAACCTTGGAGGTATCATGTCATGTTGATTTTAATGGCCACCAGAAATCTCAAGACTTTCTCCCTGGAGCTTCTTTAATTGAAAATGTTCTTTGATTTGATGTGGGGCTCTTTGCAGCTTTTCTGACCCTTCTCTCTGGTTATTATTACATTCTCGCTCTCCCCCACGCTCCACCTCCAAAGATGATAGTAAGTACAAGAGCACTCCTGTCTGTCCGTCTGTGTGTCCCGCGGTCCATAAACGCCGGGTGACCCCCTCCCTTCCCAGTCCTTCTTTCCTTGTTCAATGCATCTTCATCCGTCTGTCACGTCTTTCCTCTCTCTTTCTCTGTCCCTCTCTCGTTCATCTTCCGTTCCCCTGGCCACCTCGCCGGTCTGTGCCCGCAGAGGTGGCGGCAGCATGGTGCATTCCTGATTGACTTGGACAAGGCCCCCTTCCCAAAAATCCTGATCTGATATCCGCCCCAATTCCGACTGCCCTTCCTCTTGGTATGCTTTCTGTTCATGGAAGCGGGACGCTCGCTGATGAGTCTCGATTAGATCCTCTTGCATCTGTTATCCGGGTGTCTGAAGGTGTGACTCGTTTATCAGGTGGCCCCGCCCTCCTCTACTCTGGCTCCTCCCACCTGTTTGAAATCTTTCCTGTGTGGGTCGTCGCTTGCATCCGATCTTCTGAGATTCTCCTCTCTGCAGACATTACTCTGTCAGTCTGTCGTGGTTTTTGGTTTCTGTCTTGGCCTATCGAAAGACCAAGGTGTCGTTTGCGGTGTATGTTTTTTACATTCCCGAGCTCTATCGGGAAATTTCTATTCTATTAAAGTGTGTGTATGAATTGTGTTGTGACGATTTGCCGCGTTTATTGTTACTGTTTGGTCTTTTGCTGACACTATTGTAAAGAAATGTTTAATGCACAGAAAATAATTTTGTTTTATTCCCTTAATTCAAACAAATGTGCTTGTAGATCACTTACTAGAGCTTCGCTGGAGACAAAGTTAAAATGACAACATAAAAAATCATTTCAATTTTAATTTAAAAAATCTTTTCCTTTTTAATAAAGAAATAACATTGTTTTACTCTAGAACCTTGGAACACAATTTCTAAGTATTGTTTTAATATTTGCAGCTGTTGACAGAAAACTGAAGAAAGTATGATCAATATAATCATTATTTTTTGCATTACTTCCCATATCAAGTACTGCGGAGAAAACAAGTATATTTTCTTTTTTTCCGTGAAACTATTTAGACTCAATAAATGCGGACATTTTAAAGCTTTGAAATGTATTACATTTCCTGTTAAAATTTTGTGTATATGCAAGTAAAAATAAGTTAATCCGACTAATTCATATTAGAATATTAGAATTAGAATTCCCCAAAAATAAAAGGACTATATTAAAAATATATTTTTGCTTTGCAAAGACTTCCTTTTTTATTACATCAACTTAAAAATTTTCTACTGAAAAAAAACGGTTTAATGTTTTTAAAAGATTTTGTAAAGTTAGTATTCAAATTAATAGTTTTGTGATATTTACAGAGCCACAATAATTATTTTTACAGTCTAATTTGTATATATGAATTAGAAAATGTTCCTTTATAATTGTGATCACATTTTTAATGTATCTTGACATGCTGTCACTCTTTTACATTACTTTTAGATGACTTTGTCACTCCTGAGGTTTGATTTTTCTGAAATTCAACAAATAGTGGACTCAACATATCTAGAAATTCAGAATGGTTAATAATAAATAATGTTTTCTGAGGCCGTATTGAAACCAGAACAGGATACAAGTGTAAATATAACAGAGACAATTGGTTTTGTTGATATACAAATAGCCGACTTTTGTGGTCTTTTTATACTTTGACTTTTCTATACGTCATATGATTGGCCTATTTACCAGTCATTTACTGGGTAATGGACACTGTCAGCCAATGAAAGAGCTGAATTTAATAACACTATCTTTTCTTCACAGGGCAGGGTGAAGCTTGCTTGTCACAGTGATGTAAGAACTAAATCCCATCAGCTCAATGTGTCCTGTCTCTCTCTCTCTCTCTCTCTCTCTCTCTCTCTCTCTCTCTCTCTCTCTCTCTCTCTCTCTTTCTCTCTCTCTCTCTCTCTCTCTCTCTCTCTTTCTCTCTATCTCTCTCTCTCTCTCTCTCTCTCTCTCTCTCTCTTTCTCTCTTTCTCTCTTTCTTCTCTGTGTGACCCAGGTCCCCCTGTTGAAACAAACCGCTGGAAAGATAATTTCTGTACCCTTGTTTATAGTGCAATCGATCAGGATTTTGCAGTAAAAATATCTTAACTTTGAAATATTCTATTATTTTACCTATTTTTAATTGATCTTCACACTTGCAGTCTGGGATCAAATCAATTTACTGCGTTTAAAATCAAGTTTTGTTTGTTTATTTCATATGTATTTATGTGCCATTTAAATGCACACATGTATATTATTTATATTCAAATATTACTTACTTTATTTATAAACACGTACAATTAATTTCTTATTTATAGGTGTTTTTTTGTTTATGTATATATACACACAAATAAATATGTACACCACACATCCTTGAATTTATACGAACAAAAATCACGATTATCGATTCACCAGCACTGTTATAAACAAAACCTCTTAAAATAACTTTCTATCGCACACTTCATAGCTTTGTATTTTGTTTTGCAAGCGATTGCATTTTCTAAGGTATTTTTACTAAAAATCAAGATAAAATACCAGTACGAATTTTGGAACCCCCCATAGTTTCCTACAGGTCCTTAGACACACCGAAACCCTTCAGATCTCTGAACCAGGTTCAGTAATGCATGTACGATAGTCCCTTTAGATTCCGATCTCCTCGCTGGTCTAAACGGCTATTATTTCCAGGATTTTTCTGTATGCTAACTTTGTTCCTATAAAAAGTGGTATAACGTTATATATGGTAATGTATAACATTATAATGATGTGAAAAGGTGCATAAGCCTCGTTCACTTAGTGATATATCCCAAAAGTAGAGTATCAGCCGGTCGTAGATACTAGATATATCACCAGAGTGTTGTTATTCAGGCTTTGGACCTTCTGGTTTTGTAAACCTTTCAACCTTGTCTCGTCTTATGTGCGTAGCTAGTTTACTGTCTCATGTTGCACTTCAAAGAATTGTGTGCGTATGTGTGTGAGAGTGAAGCACGCTGGGATTGTGTGATTGAGATTGTCTGTTTCTGCACTTTGTCACGTAACATATTTGTCTACAACTCTGTCGACCTTTGACCCGACTAATGGTGTCTTCCTCTATTGTCTTGTCCTCTTCCTCCAGGGCACTCAGCTCATATTCAATGCAGCGAAAGAGCTCGGTCAGCTCTCAAAACTAAAGGTACTTCTTTTATTTTGGTCGAAGGAAAATTATTTTTTAATAAAAATGATAGTAAATAACCATCGTCTCTTCTCATAGGAGCACATGGTTCGAGAGGAGGCCAAGGCATTGTCTCCGAAACAATGCGCTGTTATTGAATTAGCACTGGACACTATAAAGGTGGGTGTGACACGTCACGTGTTCATCGTGTTCGAAGTTTATTAGGTTCTGTCATCCTCATGATGCTCGTTTGGGATGTCTTAGCAATATTTCCACGCTGGAGGTGTGGGGCTGAAGAAGACGTTCCTGGAGAAGAGTCCAGATCTGCAGTCGCTGCACTACGCCCTGTCCCTCTACACTCAGGCCACCGACAAACTCATCAAGACCTTCGTCCAATCCCAGAATGCACAGGGTAAGGGACGACAATCTTTTTAAGTCTTATATGCAGTATCACACAGAATTTCCGCATGAAGAAGTTTACATATCCACCAATGGTTCAGGATTTACTATATTCTTGTTATAATGGAACCAAGGTGTTAACAGGATTACAAGAAAAAAATGATGGCTATAAGATCACATCTATATTTTATAACTTGATCCAGGAAAATTTTTTAAATTTAACAATGTTTTGAACCTAAGAAATACAAGTTAAAGCTTGCAAACAAAAAATTGCAAATTGGATAAAGTACATTTTTATTAGTACGGTCAATCTGTTTCTCTTCCTCACTCACAAACAATCAAACAATTTGGGAATCCTGACACACTTTAGCTCGAGATACCTCTATCAAGAGGCACTTTATTAAATTCTCATAAAAAATGTAATTTGTGTAAATGTCAAGGCTTCAAATACAGTGTTTAAACGCGTTTATAAAGTCAGTGCCGTCGTTCCATTTGCTTTTAAAAATCCAATAATATCAATTAATAAATCAATTCATTAGGAACGTTTAATGATTAATCCCGATTAATCGCATCCAGAATAAATGTCTGTGTTTACGTAATATTTGTGTGTGTATACTGTGCATATTGATGTTGTATTTATAAACACATACACATATATTTGTAAAGGGGAAAAAATGAATAAAAGCCTATATTTAAATTGTATATGCATATAATTATTATTTAATACATATTTGTATGTGTACGTGAATGTGTTTTTAAATACAAAGTGAATACAATTTCTCTGTATTTTCTGCGTGCTTTTCTTCCACCAGTCCATGGAGGGAAGGGGGTAAGGTTCTCCCATAGCGAGGACGTGTACCCGGAGAAGGGTACGTTCACGAGGGCCCGGTTCCCTTTTTACGATGAAGAACCAAACCCGAATCAGATCATGCACCTCCCATTCCAACGGGCCAATCGCATGCCCCATGCCAACCCATCTCTTTTTCCACAGAAACGAAGGGCCTTTTCGATTCCCTTGCATGTGCCTGGGAAGAACGTGCTGTATGTTCACATACATTGGTTTGGAATGTATCTTGACGCTACAGCAGTGAACAAGCCCAGGGTGAAGTGTGTTTTCGAATGAGGAATGCACACACTTCAGGAGTGTGCATGCGTGCAATGCGGAGAAGAGATAGTGTGTGTGTGTGTGTGTTTGTGCGTGAGATCATGATGTTAATTATAAGTGACTCGATTAGTTGGTTCCGAATGTTCTCTAACAACCGGTTTGCCGATTTTTATACAAAATTAAGATATCAGCATTTAATGTCAAAAGTAATTTAACATCCATTTAATAATGAATTGTAATTTATAAATTGTTATAAAGCACCTTTCAGACTGCCAGCGGCTCTGTTGCTGTGTTGCTAGCCTATAGGTACGATGTTGTAAGGAGGCGTTTCTAAGGTTGGTTGATTTAGTTACAAACCCAGCAGTAACTGACGAAAGCGGGATGAGTTACTCCTATTAGTTGGCACTCCCGAAGTCACTCCTCATTTGCATAAAGTTCAGCAATTCTCAACTTTGACACGTTGCCGGACACGCCCACTTCCTTTCGCAAACGGCCACTGTCACCCGTGTCATCAGAAGTCCCTGCTCTCCATTAAAATGATTGACACCGTGTTGCTTTGCTGCTAGGCGTTGGTGGTGTGATCGAGGCTTCGTGGAATATTCCTGAATTTAATATGAATCATGTTTCAAAATAAATAAAAGACGTAATTGTTATAATTAATTTAAAACAATGTTTTTAAATGAAAAGGTTTACATTCTCACTCTATATTATAAAAACTATATCAAAGGGAATTATTAAACATGACAGCTTTGTTTATTCAACATGTTTTGCTCTTTTCTACCGGGTGAAATGTAACATTTCTGAAGCATTTTTCGTGACATTTCTTCATATATTATTTGCTTTAGAGTAAGAAGTGCTGCATCAACAGCCGTCAGCATCACCACCGTACGACTCTTTTATTTTACATCTCTGCTTGCTCGGATGGTTCTGCTCCCGGCAAACCGCATCCTCAGCCTGTTTCTCTGACAGATGCGAACTGATGTAAGAGCTGACAAAGGCGGGATGTTCATTTTTATAATCGACTTACTGTCGTCGACCTTGATTCAACACAAATGCTGTAAATCGATATTTATTTCACATTGAGTTGCCCGTTTTGACATTAATAATCCGCGCATCACAATCCCACACTAAGTGTGAATGAGTGTTATTTCCGCATGTACCTGCCTGCATTGACACCAAATGAAGGACGGATGTTCTCCTTGTCTTATTGAACGCTTGAATGATTTATAATGATGTATAACGCTGCTCTCACCCCAACCCCGCAACCCCACAAATATACAATCCCTTCATGAACCTCCAGAGATCAAGCGTGACTGCATGCGTGTAGACGCGCTACACCCATGATAGTCCACGGTAACACAATTCAAACGGGTGTTACTTTATTCTGGTTGTCTGTGCGTTTTGACTTTAATATATTGAAGGTTTCAAGTCATGCCAGATTGTTGACTTGAAATTACTATGAGTTTGAAAGCTGCATCTACAGACACTGGGATAAAGTGTTGGTGTTGTGCCCGTATCACAACTTTATATTTACACTTAAAAAATCTGTGGTTGGAATAACTTTATTACGTGGAACTGATGTACATGATAATATAACATGAGATCTGAAAACACGTTCATTGGAAAAAGTTGACCACTTAATTTTTTCGTGTACATTGGTCTCACAAGATTAAGTAAGTAATTCCAACAAACCATTTTTTTCAGTGTAGAAATGAGATCCATTGTTATGAAATCAGAGCTTGTTGAAAGATGCGAATGTTCCCTGTTGGAAAATGTTGTTTGTAAGGTAGTAGTAAGCAAGCTAATGTATTTACATATAAAACGCATGTTATATTTCAAAGCTTGCATTTTAGGTTGGAATTTCCAACAGGGGTCATGAACATTATCTGAAACCAAAACAGTAGGTGTGTTAAATTGAAGCAAATAAAAATGAAAGCAAATAACCCGCCTAATTTATTAGATTATTTATAATTCAATGCGATTCACATTTGTAGACATTTGAACTCAACTATGCACACGCTCTGAATTTCTGTTTAACAAGTGTTCTCATGAGAAAGATCTACTGAAATTGCTTTCCATATTGTTAATGGTCTCTCAAGCAAGGATCAACATTACTAATCAGTTTAAACGCTGGTTTGATCCAGTCCGCACAAAGCATACGTTTTCTCATTGTCAAAAATATTTAAGCATATCCTAAAAAGAAATTTACATCGACTACTCAAGCTCTTCTATTCAACTTTCACGGTATTGTATGCAGGAACTGGTGTTGATGATGCGGTTGGAGAAGTGTCCATCCACGTGGAGATCTTTACTCATCCCAACACCGGCGAACACAAGGTTACGGTGAAGGGTAAGCTACTGTTGATGCTGCGCTAGGTCATCAGACCGTCATTTGAAGTATTGAATGAAAATATTTTCGTTTCAGTGGTGGGTGCGAATGACTTGCGATGGCAGACCTCGGGAATCTTCCGTCCCTTCGTGGAGGTCTACATTATTGGTCCTCATCTCAGCGATAAGAAAAGAAAGTACGCCACCAAGTCCAAGAACAACAGCTGGGCCCCCAAGTACAACGAGACCTTTACGTTGTAAGTACAATGCGATTTTTTCGGAAAATAAAACAAAAGTTGTGTTAACTAAAAATCTTCGTGTTGATTTATCTCAAAGCACACTAAGTAATGAAGTGGGTCCCGAATGCTACGAACTCCAAGTGTGCGTGAAAGACTACTGCTTTGCCCGCGAGGACCGCACCGTCGGCATGGCTGTGCTGCAGCTAAAAGACGTGGCACCGAAGGGCAGCGTAGCGTGCTGGCTACCGTTAGGAAAACGCATCCACATGGACGAAACCGGCCTTACCGTACTGCGGATCCTTTCCCAGCGCAACAATGACGACGTCGCCAAAGAGTTCGTCAAGCTCAAATCCGACCAGCGATCCGCGGAAGAAGGGCGGAGCTAGGAAAGTGGCTAAAGCTGCGTTTTATTTTAAATTTGGTGAAAACACTGCCTCTGTTGTTCAACTGTTGCACTAGCGCGTAGAAAGATGAAAACAGTAAATGGATAGATATGTTTGTTTATAACTTTAATGACCAACCATTTACCTAATGCCGTTATAGATTTGTACACAGTGCACTGCCATTAGACCGGCCTGGAACGGCTCGTCTAACAAGCACAATTTGGCACATACGATAGATCAAATCCTTAACGATGTCTTAACTTTCATAATGCATACTCCTAATACAATCCTGCCAAACGGTACGTTAATACATAATCTGTTTATTAAACAGCAAAAGTATAACTATCAGCACACACATCTTAAAACATAAACCTGAAAATACTATTAAGAATGATATATTTATAATATTTATCAGACGAAATGATAGTGTTAATATTCAGATATTCTATCAATCTTCATTTTCCAAATGCGTCTAAGGCATGTAAACATGAGTTAGTACATCCAGTGCCATATTCCGACCTGTAATGACATCACATCAAACCACTTTCGTGCTGCCGCCTTGCCACGTTCCTGCATCCTAAAAGATGCTTTAATGTCAGGGTATTGTTTCTCCACTCAGTGTGTAATCATTTAACCCCTAACACTAAAATAAAAGGGACCAAACCCCAAAGGGTCAGACTTTTGAACATTATGCAAACTTTTCGAAGCACAAGTCGACTATTAAATAAGAGGTTAGCGGTAGAGGAATCGCTGAACAGAACTGGTCCAGAAGTATGGGTTATAAAATCATTTTGGGTGGCAACTACTGCATGAGATGTATCTAAGGTCTGTTCATCATTCATAAGCGCGAGTGGCGCACATGCACGAGTCTGGAATCAATCGTTTTGTATTAGCACCAGAGTTGCCTGTGTTGGTGAAATTGGATTCTATGTTTATAAGAAAATGAGTTGCAATTTAAGGGGTTGCAACAATACATCAATTTGGATTGCTTACATTTCGAATCATACATGCATCAAGGCCACACGTAAAATATCGATATGAGGTACCGTTATTTTGACACTCGCATAACGCCGCCAGAACGCACAATTTAGTTTAGTTTTGCTTATTTCGTTCAATTTGGTAGTGAGTAAGCGAAAATGTAACTGCTTGTGTAAACTAGTTAATTTCGAAATCTCGGTAACTTCATTGATATAAAGTGCATCACAAATATGATTAAAACCTGTACAATTTCACAGAAGAAAATTGTGGCAAAAATGACAACGACATCAAACATGCTGTACGTAAAGACGTTTTTCGGGAAGTATCACAGCACTCGTTCGTGTTCGCTGGCACATGGGGCACAACAACATGGGCGCTCAAAGATGTCGTTTCCATTGTATGGCCATTGTGTTTAACGTTCACTGTTAGTAGCATCATGGGAAATATGGTCGCTATGTGTTTGTCAAGAGCGTTCACACGCCTGGGAATTACTCCCGTAGAGTTGCCATAGTAACCGCTGAGAAATCCTGCCATTTCACTGCCAAACCCTCCACCATATTAGAAAAGCACAAGATACGACCATTACTTCCTGCCGTGAGATATACGCTTCATGACGAACCTGCCATCTTTGAGTCTATGCATCTGTTGTATCAAAAATCCATTTCTAGTGATGAAAAGCCTCGGATTGTTTACACTATAAATCGACACAAACCGCTGTCTCGGAAAAAGCCAGTGAACGTCTCCGTCACGGGAAATAGCATAAATGAATGTTGAATAGTCCGATTCTTGTGTCGTCGACAGGGCAGCAGGGTTGAAAATAAACGTCGGCCATTTGGACGATAGAAGTGCGTCTGTGATTAACAATATTACAGGATACAGTTACGAAGACACAATGAGCATGTATATACAAGCACACAAACAAGTGCTCGTAATGACTCCACATGCACACGCAGTCAGTGACTTGCTGTATATAAGAAGCAGTGCATGTTGGGAAAGATTATCTCTCGTGCCAGCATGTGTCTTTGATGTGATATTGGATTGTCGTCTTCGTTTACTTTTGTCATTTATTTTGATATTGGGGTATTATTTTCTATTTTTGAAAGGCTTGTGAATATATAAATATGTTATCACTGATGTGTAGTGGTACGGAGTACTAGCATGAGAGTTTTTTTTTTATACAAAGATGTTTCTAATTTTCGTTTTTCTAAATATGATCGTCTTGTGGGGGATGGAGGTAAAACGCGCGCCAGGCCTTGGTTTGTGATTACTTCCAATAAATGGATAAAATGCATTTTGTGATATCTTTCTTCGTGTCGCGTCACGTGCGCTGCATTTTCCTATGCAGCTTAATTATTAATAAGGTTTACATTAAATGTTTTTAAAAATAATAATGTAAAGTTGCTAGGAAGATAACATTAAAATGCACAATCTGTTCAGAGGCTTGACCTCAGATTCTGCGTAGGAATGAGATCTTGAGGGACTCTGGCATTTCGAGCTGGGTGGCGCTGACTGGTGCCGGCGGCTGATAAGGGAAGGTGACGGGGAAGACCCGCCTGACGTCAAGCAGAAGCTGTGGAGGTTGCCCTTCGGACCGTCCCTTTAGCAGCCCCTGAGAAAACCCAAATATAACATAATGTAATCAGCAACGCCATGCAAAATCCCCTGGTATCGTTCTTGCGTTCGATACAGCTCACATGTGATTGGCTTGTGCCTTTTCTTACCTGCACTATGCGAATGAAGTTTAGGGTCACTCGTTCTTCCGTGTCGCTCTGAGGAGTGTACAGGCTCAAAATCTTCACAATCTAAAGCAAATATCCCAAGTTAAAACTGTTTCAAAAATGCAAAATGTGATGTAAGAGTAGCATCCACTCCACCTGCTGGTTAGACAGTGCATTGCATGTTTGGACCATGGCCTGTCCATCTGCTTCTGTCTTTTTGCTCATTTGAAGAAGCTGGGCCGCTTGTATCAAGGGTTCAAGAGCAGTCAGCGCACCGCCTGTCTGCAGTGAACGACTTCGTAGCCACTCTTCCAGCAAGCTCACATTATACCTGAAATAATGAAGGAAAGTGTGTGTGTTACATTGAATAAATAAAACACTGTCTGGTTGCCTTGTTGGATGGAATTAATTGTAAATTGTGTATATTGCATCGTAGTTAAATATTTCATTGTATCACGGCCACTGCTAGGGAAAGTTACTTTTAGAAGTAACGCTTTACAATATTAATTTACTTCCTCAAAAGTAATGATGCATAACTTTCCCCAAAAAAGTAACATTTGTGCTACTCTTTTCAAACCTGGCTGATGCATGATCTCTTTCAATCAAGTGTTATTTGGACTTAGTTCTGCGTTCAATAACATTTTTATAATATGATGCATTTTTAACGCACATTAATTCTACAAAAAGATAACTGACTACGAATGTATGTACTTACATTTGAATATAGATATTTCAGTAATATTTTTAAGTGCTTTACTTATTACTCTAAAATAGTACAATTACGTGATACGTTATCCAAGACTGCTCGTGGCATTTGCTGTATCAAAAAAACCTGGCTTCTTAATATGAATTTTAAACTTAAAGCACTTATTGAAAAAGAAATATGGACACACGCATACGTAATAAAACAAATACTTGTTGATCACGACAATAAACTGATAAATACATTACTGAAAATAAATATGTTTTAGGGGTCATGAAACCATAAATAAATTGACGTTTAAGAAAGACCTGATCTGGAGGCCACGGTTCCAGCAGCACATGTCCTTGCGCAGCAGCAGACTGTTGAGGGTGGTGGCGGCCAGCAGGTAGATGAGCTGGTGAAAGGCTTGTTCGAGCAGGGTCGAGGGCAGATCCTGGCGGGACAGTGCGGTGTGCAACGATCCCAGCTCTTTTAGAACCGCCGACATCATGGCTCCTTCCGCTGCGCCGTGTGCCCGGGGATCTGAGGCCGCACGCTTGCGACCGCCGCTTAGCTTTCCAGATGCACCAGACAGACCAGGGATGGTCTCGCTTTCAAGCATGCTGGGTACTAGAGGGCATACGTCTCATGTTAAAGTTGAAAATACCGAACGAAATTTTAATATAAATTCATGAGGATACCAATGATGGGTTGTAGGCGACTCTCTGAGATGGACAACAGTTGTTGATACGCCTGAATGCAGAGATCACTGAACGCCCGGACAGACTCCTGTACATCCGTCATGAGAGGCACCAGCTCCTCTGAACCTCTCATGTCCTGCACGGGCATAAATCATACATAAATAGCTTTCATTAAACTGAAAATATACAGATGTCAGAAGAGTCACCTGTCGAGGGGAGTGCTGCTGAAGCAGATCTTTGAGCAGGTAAGAGTTCTTCAACCACATTGCAGTCATGTCCAGATCATTACTATGTTTCTACAAGAATATAAAAAGAGTTGGAAAATGAAAATAAAAAAAAAAACACAAAAAAACAAGCATAATAGATGCATTTTTTATAATAGATGGATGTGTTGCTCACCTTCAAAGTGTTTTTTATGCCGCCCACAACAGCAGCACAAAGGCCTTTGACTCGTATCTGATCACCGCTATAGTCCACCTGTCGTATACACAGGAACAGAACCCGTGCCGCCAACCCAGATGCCAGAGAGAGACCAACCTCCACTCGCACATCTGTCACACAGAATCAGTCATGCATGCTTCTTCAATCATTGAAGGAGAACTTTCTTTTTTGGTGTGGGCATGTACACAAGGTTGACCTGTTATCATGTTTTTGATGAGTTTGCCTTCATCTTTTTTTCGGCACTCCAGCAGTCCGGCGAGCGCCTGGTTCTTCTGAGGGGATGGAGATGTTTGATCTCGAGGTTCTGCGACGACCCGACCTGAAGAGAACCGAAAAGAGACACACCTTCAATGAAGTTATATTTGTGTCTGTTCTTGTGAGAGCTACACAAACCTGCGTATGATAGAATTCTTCTCAGTGTCACGGTGTGTTTGAGTTCGTTAAGTTCACGTCTCAGTCGAGAACATTCAAGATCTCTCACGGCTAGCTGCTCTGCCAGATCCTTCAAAAACACAAAGATTTCATTGAACGAATCACAAATGACTAAACGAAGCAATATTGAGAATTTGAGCACCTTAATGTCATCATCTCCGGCTGAACGTCTTCCATCACGAGCCTCCTGCAGTTTCCTTCCGAGAGCAGATATCTCATCCTCCCATTGTGCTCTCTGAGACAACAGCTGCGTCTCTAAAAGCCTGAAACCATGAAACCAGTGACACACTTGCCACAATTCACCAATGGCATCATATTCTATAACGGAAACTGACTTGTTTGCCACACGAACAGCATCATAGGCATGCCTGAGATCTTCTCCCTTCATCTTCTCTGCTGTTTCCTTGGCCACACCAACATTCTCCATCAGGACATCCTACAGGTATCGGACAAACGTGTTTGTACGACTAATCTGAATGTCTGATACATTGCGATTCAAAATCGTACCAGGGGTTGTTCAGAGCACCAGGGTCTCCTGTCAGTCGGTGATGTCACGCTCACCCTCCTGACCTCCTCGGGAGACGGGAAGACGGGTGAGCTTGCAAAGGGAGCGGAGACGGGAGAAAGGGTCTCCAAAGACACAGCGGAATCCGTTCGTCTGTGTCCGCGTGAACGCTGCAGGGAAACACGCACACACGTTCTTACATTGGTGATGAAATATTTCATAGTTTAATCCCTCCATCAGCTCATCCATGTGATGTACCTCATTGTTGGTAAACATGCTCATATCTCTCAAATTGTCATATCTTTGCTCCAGTCTTGTAAACTCTCGAAGTAAACTCTGATATCTTCTCCTTTCCTCGTCCAGCTCTGCTCGCACGGATGCATCTGCCTGATTCGCCGACTGCCGGTGGCTCTCTGAAACACAAACCCATTCAAAGGAGTTTCAATGAAACTACATAAATAAATGTGTGATTCCATTTACCCTGCTGAGATTTTTCCTGTTCCTGTAGACGATATGCAAGCCCATCCCTCTCCTTCTCCAGGGCGTCTCTCTCCGCTCGGATGGCCTGGACCTCCTAAAGTAAACAGAAAGCTGCTAAAAGTCCACAGAACCAGGCAAGGAACGATTAAACCCTGTCAAATAAGACTGAAAAGTTCACTTGTGTGAGGTGGAGGATCTCCTGAGCATCTCTTTCTTCTGCTCTCCTCATCTCTTCTTCATGTTTCTCTGTGATGGAAGGAGCAGTCATGATGTTCTCCTGGAGTTGGATCTGGAGCTTTTGGAGGCTGGAACGCAGCTTGTCAAGTTCAGAGCTGTGAGCGGCTCGCTCAGCCTTAAGGGTCTCCCTTAAAGACGCGCTCTCTCTCGCCTGATTAAGGATAAATACCGTTCGTATTTAAGGGAAAGTGGGCAATTTTTGCAATTGAAAAATACTTCCAGCTGAATAAGCACACACTTAATAATAAGATATTATTGAGTCTCTACGGGGCTTCCGAAACATTGCTTTACTAAAGGGAAAGGTCACCCCAAAATATAAAAAATCCCCTTGAGTTGTTCCAAATATGTAAAGATTTCTTCTTAGACCTCATTGACTACAACAATATGGAAAATGTAGAATTTTCTCTTCTGTTGAACACTTAATTAGATATTTAGAAGAATGTAGGGCAGTTAAAAGTTCTGGTAATACTACCATTGTTTTATTCGTACTATAGTCGTCAATAAGGATCTAAGAACTGTTTGTTTGCAAGCATTTGCCCAAATACTATTCTGTGTTCAAGCAAACAATCAAATTAATGGAGATCTAGAATATCGCAAATGTGAGTAAATTATAAAACAAAATTTTTTAATTTGATTGATTATATTAAATATTAACTAAAAATCACAGTTGGGGGGTCAACTTGTGGTTCTCCTAAATATCATGTTAACAATTAAATGAACGCATAATAATTTATGAAAATTTGTAAAATGTACATGTCAGAGCAACATGTAGAAACCGCCACCCATATATGTTAAACCAAAAGGGTAACAAATTCCTCGTATACACCCATTGTCCCACCTGGTGATCGGCTCTGAGCTGTAACTGCATGACTTTAACCTCCATGCCTTTATTCAGCTCTCTGTATTTCTCCACCGATCGGGCCTCGGCACGCAGACGCCGCAGCTCTTTCCGCGCAGCCCACCTGCGCACACAGCACTGCAGCAGCACCACCGCACCTCTGATGTGCTTGAACCTGCAGCGGGCAAGCCATCCTCGCACCTGAGCCTGAAGGAAAGCCACCGCCCGCTGTACCAGCATCTGCAAACAGATTGACGATCGGTATATTGACATGATGGAAATCAATACTCTTCCAAATAGAGTACGCGATGGCTTTTGTTCTTTAAAATCTTCTTTTTAAGTAATTGTACCTGTCTGTAAACACGTCTGGCTTGGGTTCCTCTAATAAAGGACTGGATTTTAATGGCGGCCTCTCTGATGGTCAGATAAAGGTGTCGGACAGCAAGCATGCGGTACGTCTTCTGGATGATCAATGCAGCTCGGGTGTAACGGAGACTCCACGCCAACCTGATGGTCGTGAAAAATTTAACTAAGGACTATCTATAAAACGTCTTAAAAATGTTACCCACCTGCGGGCGAGAGTTCCTCTGGTATATCTCTGCAGGATGAGGGCGGCCCATTTGAGCTTCTGATACAGCTTCCGCTGCAGCCAGCCTCTTACCCAGCTCTGGATCAAAACCCCCGCCGCATGCAGTTTATCCCCTCTTAGCTTCTCCAGCACCGCTACCTGCCCTGCCCGAAAAAAGACCTTGGTCTTTCCGAAGCAGTACTGCTCGTGGTCCGGGATGAGGTCAGGGAGAGATTTCTGGCAGGACCGATGCACATCATCGGAGAGGGTGCCGCGGAGGAGCACACGGTAACGGGTGAAGAACTCCTCATAGGTCCATCTGGAGAACATGAAATCAGGGATAAAAGAAAAAGAGCAAACGTGAGGGGACAAGATCTATGATGAAGACTGATCCGAGACATGCCTGGAGGGGTATCCTGCAGAACTGATGCGGATGGTCTCCAACACTCCACACGCTCGTAGCTGCTGCACCGCACGCTTTGGATCGAATCTGATATGAGTAAAAGAGTTCACATGAGATGATTTAACTCGAAAAACTTGAATAGTTGGATCAGTTTCTTACAGGAAAGGCTGCTTGAGGTCGTTGGGCTTTATGCAGCGGACGTAATGAGGGGTGGTGCTGTTCAGGGTTTCCATCAGGAGCCGGAGAGACTGACGGAACTGGACATCGAAAGACACAATGTGATCGAAACCTTTTTCCAACTGAGATAGGAAGTTTGTGCAGGGCATACGGAACAATGCTTTCGAAATAGCTAATAGTTAACGTCACAGGTTTTTACATTTGCTGCTTGCTAGTTATAAGAAAGCTGTATTGGAGTGGGGACATCCTCGCTGTAGAGAGCATCTGATTGGACAAACTGAGCAAGTGTAGTTTAAGTCATCAATATTTATGCTATGTGTTTAGACCCACAACAATGCAAATACTTTACACAACTTTTGGCATTTAGATAAATTGAGAAAATTGTGTAAGGAATTAAACTCTAGCACAAACTTATCATAATTACAAGCGTAATAATAAAGTGTTAGTTCAGCCTAATATATAAAAACTGTTTTCTTCGACAGATCAAAAAATAAACAGAAATGGTTCCCATTCACTCCTATTGTTAGTAGATAGAAGTAACAATTGAATTTAGATGGGCACCCGTTTCCAATATTCTTCAAGCTATCTTTATTTGTGATTGAAATCACAAGAGGGCAAGTAAGTTGCAGAATTTTTATTTTGGGAGAAATATGATTGATATGTATCATTTCACAATATATCATTTATAGTTTCTAAAAAAAACTTGACAATTAAAAAAAAATATTTATAATATGTAAAGTCAAAATTACTTTTGTAGAATTAATTTGCTAAAAAAAAATCCATTTTATTCATTTTCAATATTATTTTTCACCACAAAATCAATGCAAAATCGTTTATGAAATTTATGGAAACTGAGTTATCTGTTCTTGCAAACTAACTGTCTATTTAATAATTTTTCAAAGTTAAATTAACAGAAAAACGTATTCCGTATATTTGCTTAAGCCCTATTGTTTATTAAAGTATGAATCAAATATGTATTCAGACAGGATTTCCTAGCTCACCTGAAAGCCAACGGTGAGTTTGTGCTCACGGTGCGCTCTCTTCCCCGAGCGCAGACTTCCGTTCGGCAGAGAGTTGGACAGAACTTCCCCTGCCGGCTCTTTCTGGAAGAGTTCAGCAACCAACTCAGACTGAACAAGACAACAAGTAAAACCGTAAATACAAGCACTACAACTCAACTTTAAAGTTCAATTATTCACACAATACCTGACTGGCTCTCAGAATGTTTATGGGCTCTTCAAATACAGTGTCTCGATTCTTGTCTAAAAAGCTGTCACACTCATACTGGACCTAAAAAGAAATAGAATAATAAAGACAGTGATAAATAAACAGTATAATCTTCCACTTCCATGCCAGGTTTATATTCTAACCATATCGGCAAAGTGCAGGACGATGAAGGCCGTGTTGGACATGCGTGGTTTACAAAAGTGAGCACTGCGGTTTAGATGCTGGTCGTAAAGCTTCCGGGCCCAGTTTTCATCAGAGCCTTTGGGAATCTGGAAAAGATGAACGTCATCATTCAAACGAGAAATAAGAATATGTGGTGCATAATGGGAGTTGCACTTACTCGGCACTCTTCATCCAAAAGATCGAGCAGACCCAGCTGTCCCTCGATGAGAGCGATACACGGCTGGTTATCGCTGAACTCGATCCGGTTCCAGGGAAGTTCCTCGCGTAGATACTCCTCCTGCTCAAACTGGAACACATGCTGAGGTGGAAAAATGAACATTATGTGGTCATATATACTCCATTTCAAATTCTATTATACACATGTATATGAGTGACTTATCAATTTACATTTCGATAAGTCTGATCTCAACATTAGGCAAAATAATTGTGATTCTTATTGTGACCATAATGGAACAGCCCTACCGTTCATGACGCCTTATTCCGTAGAACAAAAAAGAAGATATTGTGAAAAACGTCTCATAGAAATGAAGCCAATCATACCCTGTTGAACTGCTGCTGTAGCTTCTCATTGGCGTAGTTTATACAAAACTGCTCGAAACTGTTCCGGTCAAAGGTTTCGAACCTACACACAGATGTGAAGGGATAAATAGGCAACCGTAATAAACTTAAGATACACTAACCGTGACACAAAACAAGTAAAACTGGTATATAAAAGGGTATATCCCTTAAATTTGACACAAAACACATAAGAAGATATTTTGAAGAAAGTTGCTAGCCGAACTGCAGTGGCACAGATTCACTTCATCTGTTTGGACATTTGTATTGAATTTTCAAACTTCTTCAATTTATGTGCTGCGTAAGAATACAGGCTTAACATGACAACATGAATTACATAATTTATTTTGGGGTAAACTATAACTTTAATCAAATCGTCACACTATTAGATAAAAGTTGCGTATGAATCCAAAAAAACATGATTTTACAAATTTTCTCTCACCCATATATATCAAGAACTCCAATGAAAGATTTGGGCTGTTGCCTGTGTGCTCTCAAAGATAAGTTGAGCCTTTGCACGGTCCACGTGAACAGTTGCTCATACATGTGTTTGGCCAAAGCGTCTCGCGCCTCAACAGCCTGCTGTCCGGTCATGGGCTTCACCAGCATCTCTCCACCCACCGCCAGTCGCCTATGGCACAGCCATTGGGCCATCTGAGCACCTTCCACCCCCAACAGCTTGGCAAAGATGGCCAGGGAACGGTCATGGGCCTGCCGGTACCACGGATATGTTTCATGGGAAATTTTCTAAACCATACACATCTTACAAACGTCTTCTAGAGGCCTATATGACATCTTAGCAAACGTCTCAAGGGTGTTTAGCAATGAATGTATTTCCTAAGTACTAAACTATGTAATTTATCATAGAGAATCAACATAGAAGGCAAACGTTGATTCAGAAATACACGGCCTGATAACGTACGTCAATATAACTGCGGTCTCCGCCCCGACCGCTGGCTTGTATGTTGACGTTCCCAAGATGAAGAATGGCCGCCATTATGTGAAATATCTCTATCTGCTGGTCAGGCTGTACCCCTGCAGGCATTGTACTTTATAACAAAAATTGGTTTCAAATAATTGTGATGGCGTTTTGGAGTTGGTCATACCCAGTATGGTAAACGCATTTCTTGTGCGTTCTAACTCGAGGGCATCATCTGTGTCTGGAATGTGTATATTGCGTCCTTGCTTGGTGTAATGGAAGTCCTCCGCAGAATCTGAAATTTGGAAAGGATGGTTCATGAATAATTTACTTAATAAAAAAGTAACTACAATGTACACAATGTATTATTGTTGTTGTAGTCCTTGATCCTGCTGGTATTTTGTCCAGCGGAAGAAGGCTTTGCAGGATTTTACTTCATTAAAGTGTATTGATGCATATTTTCGGCCTTTTTTAATATTTGTATCGTGTGGGAACTGTTATAAAAAAAAAAAAGTTATATAAAAGTTATCAAAGCTACAACATGAAACGGAGTGATTTATTCACAAGCACGATCCCTCATATGTTATTGCTTTTATCAATAAAGCCATTACCAAGTTTAAGTGTCCTAAATTCTGGCAAATCCCTGGAGGCACAAAGCTGGTAAAAGATGTGGTAGTTTCTTTCTTCTGCTGCCTGTTTATGAAACATTACAACATCAAAAATGTACATGTATAGGGGTATGACATATAGAATGTTCTATGGATCAATTTTATAAACAATTTATTAATTGACTACATTTACAGAATGAATATTTAAAAAAGGAATTGTGTGTTTTATCTTAGATGATTTGAAAGTTTCATGTGACCCGACAGTGATCTTGTGAACGTTAAAGGGATAGTTCAACCAAAAATCCAAATTCTCCCAAAATTGAATTTCTTCCAATTCTAATGGACACAGATATTTGAAAGAATGTCTGTAAACAAACCACTTGGGCAAATCTACTTCCATGGTAGGAAAAAAACATTTAACTGTTTTTGTTCTGTTGAACACAAAAGGAGATTGTTTACAAAGTTGTTCTGGGTAACTTTGGGTACAAGCATTCATCCAAGTTTCCTTCTGTCTGTTCATTAGAACAAATATAATGGGATGTATATGTAATGTATTGTATTGTTCGGAAAAACAAGAGAGTAAGAAATTCATAAATGCAGAATTCTTTTTTGAATGAACTGTCCCTTTAAGCAAATTAGTATTTGGTGAAAAAGAGTATTTTTGTTGTAGAATTTCATCATGAACAAATTATTTTTCCTTGAATGCATTAAAGCGCTTAAATGTTTTAAAAATAGAATTGACCTAAGCATACTGTATCAGAGATTCATATTAGATGTTAGATATATTTTATTTTACATTGAATACATTATCGCCATTATAGGAGGCAATGACTTTTCAGTACTCGAATAAGCAAAGCATTTGAAATCTAAGTAAGCTTATTGCACAATAAACTTACCTGAAAAACAACTCTTGATTTTTCCAACAAATACGTTCTCATATTTGCTCCAATGATATCTCCTTTATTCCCAAATCCAATCTCAATGTACTTTCCGAAACGGCTGCTGTTGTCGTTTCGGGTTGTTTTTGCGTTTCCAATTGCCTGAGAAGGTAACATGAGCATATCTTTCAACACCCTTCAACCAAACCCTTCCACACACATCGAAGGTGAGAGGTCAGGTTCAATACCTCCATGATGGGATTGGACGCCAGGACTTTCTCCTCCACGCTGGTCTGCTGGGCAGCACCACCCACGACGGCAAAGTAACGCATTGTAAACTTGGCGGATACCGTTTTCCCTGAACCTGATTCGCCGCTGATAATGATGGACTGATTCTTTTCTTCCCTACACGTACCCACACACACCATGAAACCATCACCTTGTTGTCAAATCATTTTTTGGTGTTATATGTTTGATCTTAACCTGATCATGGTACGATACGCATCCTCGGCCACCGAGAAGATATGAGGCTCCATGTCTGCCATGTCCTGTCCGCTGTAAGCGTCGATGACCTCCTCTCCATAGATGGGAAGCTGTTCGTAGGGATTTAAGGCCACCAACACAATTCCTGTTACGTGAAAGAATTCTTCTAATGATGCATTTATGAAATTGAGGGACAAAAAATGTTTCTGTTTTACAGTCGCCAATATAAAAGTGAGTAATGGTCATTGAATTTCCTTCCGTGAACTTTATACCCAGTAAAATGGGTCGTAAATGTTAAAATGCATGCCACTGTTTGCCGTAACTCACCGCAGTAGGTGTAAATGCTACTGTAGTCGAGAAAGCGCACTCGTAGATTGTGAAGTACAGCTGGCTCGTGGAGGAAAGTCAGGGCGGTGAGGTCGTTCTCACCCTCCAAAATATCAGGATTCCCAAGAGGAGGAAGACCCGCGGGAGGCCCCACTTGATACTCTGTCTCCTTATCGAAGAATAGGCATTGAAAGTTAAAGTATGTGATACACAAACAGATACTTTGAGAAATGTCTCGGTTTTGTGACCATACAATGAATGTTAACCAACATTCTTTGAATATCTTCTTAAGTGTTGTAAAGAAGAATGAAGGTCAAACAGGTTTGGAATGATGTGGAGTAAATATTAAAACACAATTTGCTGTGCGACATTACTTTAAATACGTAGAATTAAGTGTTTAAACATGTTTGTAGAGTAAACACGTGTGTATATCAGCATCTTACTCTGCCATCAGTGAGTTGGATGAGGATCTGCTGGTCCCCAGAGCGATAGTCTCGAAGTAACCGAGCAGACACCCACACCGCTTCGGGGTCCGGCACCCACACACATGCACCCTGAGAAGCAAACACTTCTTACGTCATTCACTCCGATCAACCATACGCGTTTCATTTGATGATGCATAAACATCTAAAAGCTTTAGTGTCGAATATTTATTTTTCAGTTGTGCAAAAAGTGATACCGATATGCATGAATTTTAAGTAAATTTAAGTAAATATGTGCAGTATACATAAATTTTTATATAATAGCCGATGAATAACACTGAAACTAAGAGTTTAGAGAGTTTCCATTTAAATAGATGCTACATTTCTTACCATATTTTGAGCATGTACACAATATTGATAATCTTTTCTTTTAAAGGGCCAAAATAAAAGTCATTTGAGTCGAGTTGTTTTTAATCAGAATGCATTTCTTTGTTGCGATAAACACATTGTAATAACCATACTTAAATTGTACGCAAAAGAAGATATTTTGAAGAATGTAGGACAGGAAAAAGTTCAACACCCATGGTAATCGATGGGGTCTAAGCACTGTTTGCCCAAATATCTCTGTGTTTGCCTGCACAAAGAAATGTATACAGATTTGAAACGAGTATGGCCTTTTTAATTTTTGGCTGAATTATACCTTAATGTAATAATTTCTGCCAATATCAATCTATTGCAACACTCCTTGAACTAGTTTTGTCACAGGTATCACAACCAACTCATGTGCTTGTGTGATGCTTTATGTTCTTCGTCAGCACAAATTCACTCAGTACAGCATTAAACATTAACATCAGCGTTCCTCTCTCGCTGTCTTTTTTAACATACAAGAGATATGTAGCTACACAAACACAATACTAAATGTATTCAAATATTTAAGCTTATTTATATAACGGATGATTTATTTCTGAAGAGAAATAAACAAAGATATGCTGCCGGAAGAGACTTTTAAAGCATGAAATATATCTACCTTCGTGTAGAGCTCGGTGGTCGCCATCGGGTCAATTTGGCAGTTTGTTTGTTTTTGGCAGACCGAAGAAAAACTTTTGTGTAACTACAGCTCTGTCGTTTCACTTTTCTGTGTGAGAGAGAGAGAGAGTCACGGGCCCTCTGCCCTTTGTTCTGTTCAGGATGAAGGCATTATATATCTATGGTGAGTTAACGGTTAATCTTTGTGGAGGCTGCATTGTATTTAAGGGATTAAAACTGTGCAAGAACGTTTTGCAACATAAAAACAAATAAAAAATGTTTAAATCTCAGCTAAATATACAATAGATATTTTGAAGAATGTTTACACATTAACTGCATAATCATGCTTGTCTTGATAACGGAAATGGCTTTTATTTAAAAAGAAGGGTCATTGTTGATCCGTTCGTCAAGTATCTAATCGAAAATCACGGACAGTGCAAAGAAAAACCTCAAACGAAATATTCAACACACAGGAACACTTTATTTTTGAGAAATACAGAAGTAAACTTGGCAGTTGGCATGCTGATGTGCGCTATGAACAAAACGTGGAATAGATCTTTTTAAAAGTCATACTTTCCACCCGGCGATGTGATTTTTACTCGCTGAACCACAGGCTTTACACATCGCTTCGCATGAATCAGACATCATTTCATATGAATCACCTTCATATTCTCATATCAAATTAAGGTTTCGTCCGCTTTTGAGTGTTTTTCAGTGTCAAGTATGAATAGCTTATAAAGAAGGCAGTTTCACAAGCACCAGATGAATGAATCGAAAATAACACATAGAAATAAACAGATCTGCACCACAAATATTAATATCTCTTTTGGCCTAAAACAAGATGACAACGATGACGTGAATAACAGCACTGAATCAGTATTAAACTGCAAAATACTGATTTCCCCTTACTACGTTATTGACAAACAATAGTGAACTATTGTCGATAATAATACTAATGCAAATAGTTAGTATTTACTATACTAAAACATGTTTTCATCTTTTTGGAACTTGAAACACGTCCACTACATTGAATGTATTCTCTTGTTTACTTGTTAATCTATTTTAACCGTAGAATGCATAAACAGAACAGTTCATGTCAGCTGTGACATATTTAGCACCCACTTAAACTGGAGGATTGTATTTTTGACTTGATTGTCGTATCTTCGTATCAAATCCAAATACCACCTCCGAACAAACAAAAAACACTTGATGCAGTTCGTCTTCAACTAGTAACTACGTCTTACCCGACATTTTGTTTTTTTTTATAAAAAATTCAACATAAAAAAAATATGATACAAATGATAAACTTCATGCCTGGAACTTGAGCCAACAGTCTCTGCGAGATCCCAACTGGTGGGCGCAAATGAATATTCAGCAAAGCTGAGAGATGGTTGTCATGGTAACATGTTGTGCTGTTTTAAAGACCTCTTGCTGAAGTTCTGCGTTGGGAAACTCATGTTCAAATAATTCGGACACATCCTGATTCGCTGTAAAACAAATACAAGACAACAATTGACACGGTTGTAAGGAGAATGCCAACTTAAAGGGATAGTTCAGCCAAACAATGTCCGTTTCTTATCCTGATGTTGTTCTAATTTTTGTTCCGTTAAACACAGAGTAAGATATGAAGAAGAATGTCAGCTGGGGCACAATTGTAGAAAAAATAAAGAGGTAGTCAAAGGTGCCTCAAAAATGTTTTCGGAAATTCTTTTAGAAATTATCTTGTGTTGATCTAAACAAAAATACTTTTTTTACTACTGTGATAGTCAATGGTGCCACAGAAATCGCATTTCCTGACATTCTTCCAAATATCTCCCCACATGTCAAACACAACAAAGACGTTTTTGCAGGGTGAGTAATTCGTGCCACGATTTACGTTTTTGAAGGACGTTTGATTCGCACCTTTGCTATACTTCCTGTTTGTCGTCATTGCAATTTTCCTCATCCTTAAGCGCTTCCCCGTCGCTGGACGTTTCTTCCACATGAGCCAACATGTCAGCCATTAAAGCCTCTTCCAGGCGTTTCCGGACACTGTACACCAGCTCTTCTTGCTTCCTGTGATGTGTACAAATAAAACATGATCTATGATGTAAATGTTTCACGCGACAAATGTGATTCATAATGAAATCTGACATACCTGATGTCCTCATCTGTGACGATAAAAGCCTTGCAAAGAGGTTGACCCGTGTTTAGCCAAACTCCTGGGTTCTTCTCCACGGCTGCGGACAGCTGACCTGTGATGGGAGCTGCGCTCGTGTGAAGGGCGCTGGCAATAGCCGACAACAGAGTCTTATCTGTGCAGCCAGGGCCAACTCCTGTAAGAAGACGTTTTAAACATTATTTAATCATTTTAATTGTGCAATTATAGCTATTTATGACATTTTATCATAATGTAAGATCAACATCAATTTAATACAAAAATACAAAGCTAATATAAATGTTATACACTTCATTATTTTTTTGTCTCATTTTACATTAAAATGTAAAACTTTATTATTAATTACAATTTTAAAAAGATAAGCCAAAACTAAAAATACTGTCATGAATTTCTAACCCCAAATTGTATGACTCTATAGATTTCTGTGTTATGTTGACAACTAATAAAAATATTTAGAAAAATGGGAGGCGACTGTCTACCATAGTTGATCTCCCAAATTCTTTAAAACAGAATGAAAAAAAAATACTATATTTAACTATATATATATATATATATATATATATATATATATATACACACACACAAAATTGGTATTATGGTAGAAAATTGTGCCCAGATATTTTTCTTTTTGTTAAACTAAACTATTTATTTTAATTGATTCAAGTTTGTAACAACTTTCATTTCAAACAGAAACGTAATTTTAGCTGATCATTTAAATTAATCTTAAACCTTTAACACTTAACACTTTAACACACAAAATGTATGGCTTTACCGTTGTATGTGTAACACTTTTCATGCTTTTATTTTGAAATCCTGTATTCTACAACTTGCTTTTCTCTTTCTAGTATTTTACCTTTAACCCAAATGCACTCATGTGTTTTAGGTTTTGTGTTCGTCTCATCTTTCACCCAGCATTGTTTGTATTCCCATGGCTTACTTGGGGCTTTTGTTTGATTATCTTATGTCGCTTCAACATCATGTCATATATTTATTTTTCTTTATTGTATAACATGAACCACATTTAGTGTGGTGACATAGTGTGGCCTTACCTTGTAAGCCTTTAGGGAGATCCATTGTTTTGACCAGTTCTTCTGCAATGTCAAAGGCATTGAGGCCACTCAATTTCTTCTCCCAAAAAAGCTGTCAAAAACAAACATTCATCATTATGTCTAGGGCTGTAGCTATCGAATATTTTAGTAATCGAGTATTCTACCGAAAATTCCATAGATTAATCGAGTAATCGGATAAAATGTGTTTTTGCTTAATTAAAGTGCAATATTAAATATACAAGAGAAACTAAGACTCTTGGGTCTCTTAAAATGAACTAAGCTTCCTTATTTAGAAAACAATATTTTTTATTTCTTAAATGCTTAAAATGCAATGCATACATTAAAAAATAAACATTTAATTATTACCCATTGTTTCTCTGTCTGTACTGTGAACAATGAAAATAATGTTGACAGATGAATTAAGTGCATTTAAGTGCCATTCATCTGGGGTTTTAATAAAAGCATTTTCTGAGATACAAAAACAAAAACAAAATTTATTTTCAAATTACTTTTAGTATCAAAACTTAGGCATACATTAAAATAAATAATAATACAAAAACACTTCCTTTTAGTCATGCAACTTAACTTTCAGAACTAAAGTTAACTTAAAGTTCAAAACATAAGCCTTTACTGTCTTGAAATGCTTTGTAGCATTTAGGAGGTAAAAACACATGGACAAGAGTACATGCATGGATTCATACTGAGTGATTTAAACCAATATATTTATGGTAATATAATTCTCTCTCTCTCTCTTCTAATGGGCATGTACCTACCAAAAAAACCCGAAACAGAAGAGAAATGTTACCTGTCTGGGTTGGTCGATGGCCTTCTGTGGGTCTGTCTTGACTTTATTACTTGGGTGATTGGTAACTTTTGTGACGGGCTGTTTGAAGATGGAGGCCGTCTGCCGTACTGGGAGAGATGTGTTCAGGTCGGGTTTGGTCTAGTAAAGACATAATAGGATATAAACTGGTTTAACATGGCAAACTTTTACGAGTTTAGCGGGTTATGGATGTAGGAAGACCAGCTTGACTATACAACCCAAGCAGTTCTCTCACCTTCGTCTGGCTGTTGTTGTCATATCGCGGTCTCTGTCTGGTCTTGTTCAGTTTGCTCATGAGCATCTTGCCCGTGCGGAAATCAATGGAGCTGAGATCCATGGAGTTGCCAAGGTAACGGGCCAATTGAGGCTTGCTCCGGAACTTCTTCCCAGTGGGGCTGAGGCAAAATAGGACACATCTTAGAGATCAAATAAGCCCGTTTGGATCCGAAATTGTAATTGCCACAATCGTTATCGCACACACAATGCCATGCAATGAGAACTTGTTACTGCAGCCTAACTGAAGACGAAACTGATGACAATGTATACAACATAAACATTTGTTTTTTTTAGTCTTGAAGCACCAACAATAACGACTGCATTAAAATCCCATTAAAAATGTAATTTTAATGCTTGATATTGATACATGTGAACGCAGCGGAAATCAGTAGATCTCTACTTTGATTCAATGCATACATAAATGCATACAGTATATACCATTAGGTACGTTTAGTGTTGTCAAATTTAAGCGTGTAAGCCGTCCACCTGTTTCGACAAGTGTGTATATTTGATACGCTAACCTCAAATAATGCAGGCCACGTTTGCCAAGTCGTGCAATTGTCATGTACGACAGTTGGCGGGGATTTTGTCTTCACAAACTGAGCCTCTCGCGTCTCACTGACGGATCTCGTACACACTTCCAGAATATCGAAATGAAGTTAGTGAACAGTTGACACGGGTGTGATGCGATGGTAATCTCTGCACGGTAATACCATGAGGATGTCGTGCTTGCATCAAACACATGCACAAACCTGGACAAACGTGTGCTGTCGGTCGATGGCGTGCAAACATGTAACACTGATACGTTTTTAATTGATTAAATAGTATGATACCACAAGCTATACAAGCGACCGGCCTCCCCCCTCTCTCGCCTCTGTTCTTCCTCTTCTTCCTCACCTCTGCTAAAAAAGAACAGTCATGTCTATTTCTGACGTGCTCACACATGGATCACAAAAAGCAGTCTAGTTCTGGTTTATGTCAAGATTGAACCACGATAAAACAGGGCAGCGCTTCTATCTGGCGACGGGTGCATTGGTTTCGCAAAACGGTAGCGACGTCTGAATTATCGGAAAATTAACAATGGTTTTATGATATAGATTGAGTTCTATAAATGCGCTGCTAATATTCTGGTTATAATATAGCTATACACACAAAAAATTACAACGGGAAATGTGCGTGTAGTGTTCAGCTACAGGATCGATCGTAAAAAAGCTACATTGTAACTCAAAGTAGTGCAACAATTAATATACGGGTTAAACAACTGTAAATATGAGTACGGAAAAATCCCATATTTAGAACATAATAATGTGTCCTATTTTTCGGAAAAAAACTATTTTTAATATGTAAAATTGTGTCCTATTTGACGTATTTTTACAGTTTAGTTGCTATAGCTTAATAACGGTTTATTTCTTCGAAAGCGTAAGAGTGTTAGCGGTTACTTACTTAGCGTTTCGTAACATTCCATTTCAAGCAGCTAAAATAATAATAATGACAATAATAATAATAGTTGTTGTTATTATTTTACTACGCAATATAAACGCATATTTAGCTATTAGCTTGAGTAAAGTACATACAGAGTCAATGCAAAGGCGCAAATACTATTATTATGTTTTGTAACTTGAGCAAGAAATTCGTTATTTAAAGTGTACGAACGTTAAATAAATGACGCTTATCCCACGAGTTATCGAGAAATTTGCGAACTTAGCATTGCGCTTTAAGTAAATCGAGAATGCCATCTGTATTTTTTTATCCATATGATCGCTATTTAAAAATAAACCACGGTATGTAACATAGTAACACGCTCACCGTATTTTGGCTTTATTTTATTAATTTTTACATTAATACTATTTCTGAATTTATTTTCTATTGAACGGTGATTGATTTTCAACCAGTAAACTGAAAAGCCCTTTTAAAAAAATAATTAAATTAAATTAATTATTATATGCAAATGTTCACGCGCATGCGCATGCGTACCACAGCCTGCACAGAACCCTCCAAGACCGGGACTACTTTTTTGGACAATCCCTCCATTTTCCATCCTTAATCCCAAACACACACTTCTTCCCCTCGCGTTTAATCCCGTTCTCAACATCTCCGATCGCTTTCCGATATTTAAATCCCAAAAAAATGATTCCCGGCAGGATCTATTTGCGCAAACGAGCGAAATCCTTCCGCCGCGCGCAGCCTCATCACAGCGGTCTCCTCGAGCATCAATGAAAGATCAATCCGCCGCAAGCGCGACAGTCCCCGTTGTGTAAAATAACGCACAAACGTGCACATTTAACGCATTTTTATCAGTGTGTTGACGTTTAAACGTCACGTTTGTGTAATTCCACCACACAAACGCGTCGAACGAAACCCTAAACGGATTCAAATCCGCGTCCATTGTTACTAACGCGACGCGTCGTTAATCCGTGCCGACGGAAATATCGAGTCGTTATTAACGCGTTATAACGTCACGTGTAGCGTCGACGCGCACTTTAAGTGACGTTTCGCGTAAACGCGTTTGGGTTTGAAAGGGCGACGCGCGCGACCGGCGCGTCATCAGAGCAGTGATATAAAGAGTGCGCTACTCACTCGACTCTCTCCATCGTGCAGCTGTGTGTGTGTGTGTGTGTGTGTGTGTGACGCTCACACGGTCCTCCCCCTCCCCCCCTGAACACACACAACATACACACACACACACACAGAGCCCTGACACACACACTACAACACATGATGACGACACAATCACACTGGGCTTGGGTTGTGCTGTTGTGTTGTGTTAAACATGTGTTGTGTTAAACATGTGTTGTGTAAAACATGTGTTGTGTTGTGTAAAACATGTGTTGTGTAAAACATGTGTTGTGTAAAACATGTGTTGTGTAAAACATGTGTTGTGTAAAACATGTGTTGTGTTGTGTTGTGTTGTGTTGTGTTGTGTTGTGTTGTGTTGTGTTAAACATGTGTTGTGTTTTGTAAAACATGTGTTGTGTTGTGTTAAACATGTGTTGTGTTGTGTTAAACATGTGTTGTGTTGTGTTAAACATGTGTTGTGTTGTGTTGTGTTGTGTTGTGTTAAACATGTGTTGTGTTGTGTTGTGTTGTGTTGTGTTGTGTTGTGTTGTGTAAAACATGTGTTGTGTTGTGTTAAACATGTGTTGTGTAAAACATGTGTTGTGTTGTGTTGTGTTGTGTAAAACATGTGTTGTGTTGTGTTGTGTTGTGTTGTGTTAAACATGTGTTGTGTTTTGTAAAACATGTGTTGTGTTGTGTTAAACATGTGTTGTGTTGTGTTAAACATGTGTTGTGTTGTGTTAAACATGTGTTGTGTTGTGTTGTGTTGTGTTAAACATGTGTTGTGTTGTGTTAAACATGTGTTGTGTAAAACATGTGTTGTGTTGTGTTAAACATGTGTTGTGTTGTGTTGTGTTGTGTTGTGTTGTGTTAAACATGTGTTGTGTTTTGTAAAACATGTGTTGTGTTGTGTTAAACATGTGTTGTGTTGTGTTAAACATGTGTTGTGTTGTGTTAAACATGTGTTGTGTAAAACATGTGTTGTGTTGTGTTAAACATGTGTTGTGTAAAACATGTGTTGTGTTAAACATGTGTTGTGTTAAACATGTGTTGTGTTGTGTTGTGTTGTGTTGTGTTAAACATGTGTTGTGTTGTGTTAAACATGTGTTGTGTTGTGTTGTGTTTTGTTAAACATGTGTTGTGTTGTGTTGTGTTTTGTTAAACATGTGTTGGTGTAATGTGTTGTGTTGTGTTAAACATGTGTTGTGTTTTTGTTAAACATGTGTTGTGTTGTGTTGTGTTTTGTTAAACATGTGTTGTGTTAAACATGTGTTGTGTTGTGTTGTGTTAAACATGTGTTGTGTTGTGTTGTGTTTTGTTAAACATGTGTTGTGTTGTGTTGTGTTTTGTTAAACATGTGTTGTGTTGTGTTAAACATGTGTTGTGTTTTGTTAAACATGTGTTGTGTTGTGTTGTGTTGTGTTTTGTTAAACATGTGTGTTGTGTTAAAACATGTGTTGTGTTGTGTTGTGTTAAACATGTGTTGTGTTGTGTTGTGTGTTTTGTTAAACATGTGTTGTGTTGTGTTAAACATGTGTTGTGTTGTGTTGTGTTAAACATGTGTTGTGTTGTGTTGTGTTGTGTTGTGTTGTGTTGTGTTAAACATGTGTTGTGTTGTGTTAAACATGTGTTGTGTTGGTGTTGTGTTTTGTTAAACATGATGTTTGTGTTAAACATGTGTTGTGTTGTGTTAAGACATGTGTTGTGTTGTGTTGTGTTGTGTTGTGTTAAACATGTGTTGTGTTGTGTTGTGTTGTGTTGTGGTTAAACATGTGTTGTGTTGTGTTAAACATGTGTTGTGTTGTGTTAAACATGTGTTGTGTTGTGTTAAACATGAGAGAGGGGAGAGAGAGGAGAGAGGAGAGAGGGAGGGAGAGAGAGAGAGAGAGAGGGAGGGAGAGAGAGAGAGAGGAGAGAGAGAGAGAGAGAGGGAGGGAGAGAGAGAGAGAGAGAGAGA
>CM065664.1:13773112-13778112 GCA_033220385.1 Triplophysa yarkandensis | reverse complement strand
TGTAAACAATCAAACATGTGACATGCTTTAATATCAAACATCACATGTGTAAAAGATCAAACATGTGACATGCTTTAATATCAAACATCACATGTGTAAACGATCAAACATGTGACATGCTTTAATATCAAACATCACATGTGTAAACGATCAAACATGAGACATGCTTTAATATCAAACATCACATGTGTAAACAATCAAACATGTGACATGCTTTAATATCAAACATCACATGTGTAAAAGATCAAACATGTGACATGCTTTAATATCAAACATCACATGTGTAAACGATCAAACATGAGACATGCTTTAATATCAAACATCACATGTGTAAACAATCAAACATGTGACATGCTTTAATATCAAACATCACATGTGTAAAAGATCAAACATGTGACATGCTTTAATATCAAACATCACATGTGTAAAAGATCAAACATGTGACATGCTTTAATATCAAACATCACATGTGTAAACGATCAAACATGACACATGCTTTAATATCAAACATCACATGTGTAAAAGATCAAACATGAGACATGCTTTAATATCAAACATCACATGTGTAAAAGATCAAACATGAGACATGCTTTAATATCAAACATCACATGTGTAAAAGATCAAACATGAGACATGCTTTAATATCAAACATCACATGTGTAAAAGATCAAACATGAGACATGCTTTAATATCAAACATCACATGTGTAAAAGATCAAACATGTGACATGCTTTAATATCAAACATCACATGTGTAAACGATCAAACATGTGACATGCTTTAATATCAAACATCACATGTGTAAAAGATCAAACATGAGACATGCTTTAATATCAAACATCACATGTGTAAAAGATCAAACATGACACATGTTTTAATATCAAACATCACATGTGTAAAAGATCAAACATGTGACATGCTTTAATATCAAACATCACATGTGTAAAAGATAAAACATGAGACATGCTTTAATATCAAACATCACATGTGTAAACGATCAAACATGTGACATGCTTTAATATCAAACATCACATGTGTAAAAGATCAAACATGACACATGCTTTAATATCAAACATCACATGTGTAAACGATCAAACATGACACATGTTTTAATATCAAACATCACATGTGTAAACGATCAAACATGTGACATGCTTTAATATCAAACATCACATGTGTAAAAGATCAAACATGTGACATGTTTTAACATCAAACATCACATGTGTAAACGATCAAACATGTGACATGCTTTAATATCAAACATCACATGTGTAAAAGATCAAACATGAGACATGCTTTAATATCAAACATCACATGTGTAAAAGATCAAACATGAGACATGCTTTAATATCAAACATCACATGTGTAAAAGATCAAACATGACACATGCTTTAATATCAAACATCACATGTGTAAACGATCAAACATGTGACATGCTTTAATATCAAACATCACATGTGTAAAAGATCAAACATGTGACATGTTTTAATATCAAACATCACATGTGTAAACGATCAAACATGTGACATGTTTTAATATCAAACATCACATGTGTAAAAGATCAAACATGACACATGTTTTAATATCAAACATCACATGTGTAAAAGATCAAACATGACACATGCTTTAATATCAAACATCACATGTGTAAAAGATCAAACATGTGACATGTTTTAATATCAAACATCACATGTGTAAACGATCAAACATGACACATGTTTTAATATCAAACATCACATGTGTAAAAGATCAAACATGACACATGCTTTAATATCAAACATCACATGTGTAAAAGATCAAACATGTGACATGTTTTAATATCAAACATCACATGTGTAAAAGATCAAACATGACACATGTTTTAATATCAAACATCACATGTGTAAAAGATCAAACATGACACATGCTTTAATATCAAACATCACATGTGTAAAAGATCAAACATGTGACATGTTTTAATATCAAACATCACATGTGTAAACGATCAAACATGTGACATGCTTTAATATCAAACATCACATGTGTAAAAGATCAAACATGTGACATGTTTTAATATCAAACATCACATGTGTAAACGATCAAACATGAGACATGCTTTAATATCAAACATCACATGTGTAAACAATCAAACATGAGACATGATTTAATATCAAACATCACATGTGTAAAAGATCAAACATGATACATGCTTTAATATCAAACATCACATGTGTAAAAGATCAAACATGTGACATGTTTTAATATCAAACATCACATGTGTAAACAATCAAACATGTGACATGCTTTAATATCAAACATCACATGTGTAAAAGATCAAACATGTGACATGCTTTAATATCAAACATCACATGTGTAAACAATCAAACATGAGACATGCTTTAATATCAAACATCACATGTGTAAACGATCAAACATGTGACATGCTTTAATATCAAACATCACATGTGTAAACAATCAAACATGTGACATGCTTTAATATCAAACATCACATGTGTAAACGATCAAACATGTGACATGCTTTAATATCAAACATCACATGTGTAAACGATCAAACATGTGACATGCTTTAATATCAAACATCACATGTGTAAACGATCAAACATGAGACATGCTTTAATATCAAACATCACATGTGTAAAAGATCAAACATGTGACATGCTTTAATATCAAACATCACATGTGTAAAAGATCAAACATGAGACATGTTTTAATATCAAACATCACATGTGTAAAAGATCAAACATGTGACATGCTTTAATATCAAACATCACATGTGTAAACGATCAAACATGTGACATGCTTTAATATCAAACATCACATGTGTAAAAGATCAAACATGTGACATGCTTTAATATCAAACATCACATGTGTAAACGATCAAACATGAGACATGCTTTAATATCAAACATCACATGTGTAAAAGATCAAACATGACACATGCTTTAATATCAAACATCACATGTGTAAACGATCAAACATGTGACATGCTTTAATATCAAACATCAAATGTGTAAAAGATCAAACATGACACATGCTTTAATATCAAACATCACATGTGTAAAAGATCAAACATGAGACATGTTTTAATATCAAACATCACATGTGTAAAAGATCAAACATGAGACATGCTTTAATATCAAACATCACATGTGTAAAAGATCAAACATGAGACATGCTTTAATATCAAACATCACATGTGTAAAAGATCAAACATGAGACATGTTTTAATATCAAACATCACATGTGTAAAAGATCAAACATGACACATGTTTTAATATCAAACATCACATGTGTAAAATATCAAACATGACACATGCTTTAATATCAAACATCACATGTGTAAAAGATCAAACATGACACATGTTTTAATATCAAACATCACATGTGTAAAAGATCAAACATGACACATGTTTTAATATCAAACATCACAAGTGTAAAAGATCAAACATGACACATGTTTTAATATCAAACATCACATGTGTAAAAGATCAAACATGACACATGCTTTAATATCAAACATCACATGTGTAAAAGATCAAACATGTGACATGCTTTAATATCAAACATCACAAGTGTAAAAGATCAAACATGAGACATGCTTTAATATCAAACATCACATGTGTAAAAGATCAAACATGACACATGCTTTAATATCAAACATCACATGTGTAAAAGATCAAACATGTGACATGCTTTAATATCAAACATCACATGTGTAAACGATCAAACATGACACATGCTTTAATATCAAACATCACATGTGTAAAAGATCAAACATGTGACATGCTTTAATATCAAACATCACATGTGTAAAAGATCAAACATGTGACATGCTTTAATATCAAACATCACAAGTGTAAAAGATCAAACATGAGACATGCTTTAATATCAAACATCACATGTGTAAACGATCAAACATGACACATGCTTTAATATCAAACATCACATGTGTAAACGATCAAACATGTGACATGCTTTAATATCAAACATCACATGTGTAAAAGATCAAACATGTGACATGCTTTAATATCAAACATCACATGTGTAAAAGATCAAACATGACACATGCTTTAATATCAAACATCACATGTGTAAAAGATCAAACATGACACATGCTTTAATATCAAACATCACATGTGTAAAAGATCAAACATGACACATGCTTTAATATCAAACATCACATGTGTAAAAGATCAAACATGACACATGCTTTAATATCAAACATCACATGTGTAAAAGATCAAACATGACACATGCTTTAATATCAAACATCACATGTGTAAAAGATCAAACATGACACATGCTTTAATATCAAACATCACATGTGTAAACGATCAAACATGACACATGCTTTAATATCAAACATCACATGTGTAAAAGATCAAACATGAGACATGCTTTAATATCAAACATCACATGTGTAAAAGATCAAACATGACACATGCTTTAATATCAAACATCACATGTGTAAAAGATCAAACATGTGACATGCTTTAATATCAAACATCACATGTGTAAAAGATCAAACATGAGACATGCTTTAATATCAAACATCACATGTGTAAAAGATCAAACATGAGACATGCTTTAATATCAAACATCACATGTGTAAACGATCAAACATGACACATGCTTTAATATCAAACATCACATGTGTAAAAGATCAAACATGTGACATGTTTTAATATCAAACATCACATGTGTAAAAGATCAAACATGTGACATGCTTTAATATCAAACATCACATGTGTAAAAGATCAAACATGACACATGCTTTAATATCAAGCATCACATGTGTAAAAGATCAAACATGAGACATGCTTTAATATCAAACATCACATGTGTAAAAGATCAAACATGTGACATGCTTTAATATCAAACATCACATGTGTAAAAGATCAAACATGTGACATGCTTTAATATCAAACATCACATGTGTAAAAGATCAAACATGTGACATGTTTTAATATCAAACATCACATGTGTAAAAGATCAAACATG
>CM065664.1:13755612-13768112 GCA_033220385.1 Triplophysa yarkandensis | reverse complement strand
AATTTCACAAAACTTTTCATTTTAAAAACATAAACTAACATAAATTACAGTTTATAAGTTTATGCTTCACTGTAAAGTGTGAATGAAACTCTACTTTCTTCAGCGGGCGTGTGAAGCCAAACTTCACATTTTTATTTTCATTTATAAGACATTGCACAGAAATATTAAAAGCTTTCTGTCTGGGTTGTAATAATGATAATAAGAAAACCGCGAGGTTTGCTCAACGCATTAAAGTTCAGTCTTGAAGGCAGTGTGAATGCACTAGATTTTTCAGTATTGTCTTTAGGAAGTGTTTATTTACATTCATAAATGTTTGTGATTTTCCTTAAGTCACATCCAAAGATTCTTCCTGTAACCAAAGAGAAAACAATCAGTAGTGATGAGGAGAAAACCCTGCTTATTTGTTTCTGTGGTTTTCTCCTGATGTGCAGCTTTTAGTGGCCAAACCAAAAGGTAAAATGTCACTGTAAGATAATTGTGTGCCAATGACAGTTGCCTTAATGATAATCATAGAGGACATCCCGTCTCGTCCCGTCCCGTGAGTCTGTACCGGAGAATCTGACGAATCTCATCCCCACGCCAAATTTACCAAAGTTTTCCTGCGAATGAAACTGTAAATATTCCTCTTCTTTCTCTTTCTCTCAGTTCCTCTAAAATAATGATGCGGGTAAAATAGTAACATAGACACAAAGTTTGTATTTCGTGTCTAGACTCTCTGTGCTCTATTGTGTGAAGAAGCACCTTGTCAACAAATCAACGAGAAACAAAGACTTGATGAAGAAGAAAACAGATGAGACAGAAAGAGACTTTAAACTTCTCATTCATCTGTTAATCTGGATCATGTTTCTCATGAAAGACGTCTCATCCAGATCAAATCCTGTATCAGTCTTTATACAGGTAAGACAGCAGATGTCTGTAGCAACAGATGAAGAAGCAGATGTGTTTTATAGCAAACATGACCGACATGAAGCAAAAATGTGACGGAAGTGAACACACAACTCATTTATAGTGAGAATATTTGTGGCTACCTCACAGAAACACAGTGGTGTGGGAGACAGCCACTGATACCAAAGATTCTTCAGCCTGCCAGTTTAACCCATCTTCATCATCATCATCATCATCGTCATCATCTCTCAATACACACACACACACACACACACACACACAGAGTAGTCAGACTGCATTATTGCCACGGTGAAGGAAGTGGCAGCTATGCAGGACATGTTGAGTGCCTTTATCCTTTAACCACGGGTGGATTTACTCTGAACACACACACACACACACACACACACACACACACACACACACACACACACACACACACACACACACACACACACAGACAGACAGACAGACAGACAGACATACACACACACACACAGACAGAGACAGACAGACACGCACGCACGCAGGCAGGCAGGCAGGCAGGCAGGCACGAACACACAGACAGACAGACAGACACACAGACACACACACACACACACACACACACACATCACATTAAACTGAAGGAGTCTCATGCACTGTTTCCATTCTGATAATGAAGCACTTTGTTTTGTACTATAATGTTCTTTTTCTATTCGATACGGCTATTTCTGTATTTCTTGATTTATTTATTTATTCTATTTATTGATTTATTTATAGACTCATGTATAGTGTAAGAGTCAGCAGATTGTGATGTTTTAAATGTGATCATTAGACGTGTTGAGATGCCTCTGGATTCACACACACACACTTCCATCAGAGCTATTTTTGTGTCATTTACAGTATTCCGGAAGTGTGTGTGTGTAAGACGTCTGTACTGTCAGTGATCGTCCAATCATATGCCTCCAATTCAACCAATCACATCATTTCACGCTGGCAGGCATGTGTTGACAATGATAAATCTGATATACCTCAAACACTTGTTATGTAATGTGAGGAAATCATACCGATGATAGTAGAAGATCAAAGTGAGAAATAATAGTTTCAGACATATTGTGACTTGAAGCTTTTTACTGTTTCCTGTCGTACCGTTGAGTTGATTTTGGCATGCTCCTAAAAACACTTTTATTTGTTAAGTTGAGGTCAATGAGAACTGAATATTGAACTTCTTATGAGTTACGAGAATCTAAACGGGAGAAATCCAACGCTTGTGTAGTCATTCTGAATCACAGAATCAGTGAAAGAGACAAAAGTGATATCATGGGAAAATTGCTATGTACTTTTATTTGAATGTTGTTGAATTTTTCTTTGGATTTATTTATTTATTGACCCAAAGTTCTGTCCGTAGGAAAATGCTTTTCAGTTGAAGTGTTTGTGTTTGTGTGTTCAAGTGATTCTGATATTTAAAACTAAAAAAAAAAAAAGAAAAAAGAATGAGAAAGCCAGCTGTTGTGTTGTTAGGGAGATGCTGGTGATTCTTTTATGCATGGATAATAATCGATCTGTTCAGAGACTGCAGGACGACTCGCACGTCACGGGCCGCAAGAGGTGGGGAACAAAGACTCTCCAGACAGGGTGAAAGGAAACATTTTCATTTATGATTTATGCCGATGAAACAAAAATATAGTGAATTAAGGAATTACTACAAAAATATGAACAAACTGAAAATGAACTTATAAATAATAAAAACATGATTTAAAGGGACAGTTTAGACAAAAAACTAAATTCTGATTCATTCTTCAGTAGAATACAAAAAGATATTTGGAAAAATGTGGTTCTGTGTCTCTACAATAGAAGACAATAGGCTTTGATGTTGTTTGATTATTAACATTCTACAGAATATCTATTTCTGTGTTCTGCAAAAGAATAAATATCATCAAGGATGGATTCATGAGTAAATGATAAAAGAAATAGTAAAGATACAAGAAAATAATTTTTTTGTATCAAGTTTTCATGGGATGCTCAACAGTTTTAAATCTCTTTGAGTGTTTTTGTATTGAGAACTGACCCAACGCCCCACGGGTGACTCTTCTCCCCTCCTCATGCTACCACAGAATCAATCAGAATGGCGTGTCTTTGTGATGGTACAAGACAATCAATTTCCAATAAGGAGAAGAACAAAGAAACAAGGAATGAATCTTGAGAGAATGTCACTGTAGAGATTCATGACTGAGAAGTAAAAACTCTGAGCAAGGTGTGTATCTGTGTTTTTCTTTAAACCACACAGCATCATATGGATTTTCTTAGCAGATTGCCATGGTAACTGCATCTCATACACAGAACCTCTGACTGAGCTAATGGTCATGGTCCAAAACATCTCTTAAAAGCCAAGAATATCATTCAGATTTACATTCTCCTGTCCGTCAATCGAAAAAGATCTTCTGTTGTCACAGCTAAAACTGACTTATATCATAAAATACAGTCCAAAGGTTTAATCTATAGAAACTTCAAAACAAAGAAAGACGGAAGAATTGTACATAAGTCAAAGGTGACCCGTGTGACAGTGAGGTTGACAAAGAAACACAGACAGGTATACACAAGACTAAGGCCTAGAATAAAAGTAGAATTTGAAAGCAATTTTGGGAAGATCTGTATGCTTCATCCTTTAAAGAGAATCCTCTTCCCCAATGAAGTGTTCATGATTTAACACTTACATCTGCTGTTAATACTGCAGTACTGCAATGATATACAATTTATAAAAAACATATGGAACACTGTGAAGATAAAAACCTTTACAATTAATATTTTAATAATTATATATCAATTGAAAATAATCCGAATTTTAAATGTATTTCATTGGAGAATAACTTCCAAATAACTAAATAACTGCAATATAATTAATCTATGCTCTACCTTTGTGATAAAAAATTGACATTCACTGAAGTGAAGTTTTTCAATTAGATATCTTTTCTTTTAAATGAAATCATCGGTTCAGATCGTCTTTTTTGTCGGCTTAAATTCTATTTCTACATCACATGAAGCTCAAAGAGCCATAACAGAGACGCTCAGATGATAAAACACGTGTATCTCTATCATCGTACAGTCAGATATATGTGTGGGAATTAACACCAACCATGAAAGAGAACAGGGTTCAACATGCTTTTATGAAGAAAAGGTCTTTTTTCTTTTTACAAGACACACACGGTATAAAACAAACATATGCATAGAAAAGAACAGATATAGACTCCATACAACATTCATTCACAGTATTCTAGACGAGACTGAAGCTGCTGTGAGTTGACATGAAACCTGTTTGCATTGTTTTCATGTGAAAAAATCCTCGTACACACATTATGAAGCAGACAAAAAACAAAGAGAATGAACATGACACGAGACACTTGAACATTTCACCTGAATAGTATCTATGGCAACATTTCATATTCCCAACAATCCTCAAAAAGGACATCTATAATGCATGACTAAAAGATTAGAATATTGCTTTACAACATGAAAGAGAGAAACACACACAGACTGTGATTTAAACTGCATGAACTGATCAGGACAAACATGCAATGTTACCTGAAATATCGACAGAACCGATCGGAACGCTCAGTAAAACATCTTAATACAATATGGCTCATAGATCCAGACGAGTTTAATAAGCCAAACATGTTTCATCCAATCTCACAGACAGCTGAAAACACATCAGATGAAGTTTACACGAGTACATGTGTGCGTTCGGCAAATTTAGAATCAAAATTTCATAAAGTACATAAAAACATGCATACATCCCGATGAAATCTGTCTGATGAAAAGCATTCAGTAACCTTTAAATCAACTCTCAGTATTACAAGAAATATGAACAGTTTGTTCCCCTTAAATTCACTTTTACACTAGTGTCACAGTCTATTTATTTATCTTATTAAGATATTAAAAGGCTTGAATCTACAGATCTAAGACTACGTTGGACTCCATCTACCTTTATCTGAGAATAAACCTTAAATATAAAGAAGATTTTCTTTTTATTGTGTTATTGGACTAACAGTCATATATAGATCTGCATATCATGAGAAGAGAACATATGACAGGTGTTGAGCTGGAATTCCTCAGATTTTCCTTGATTGATATCAAGAACTTCATCACTAGATGGCATTCAAGTTCCATTACAAATTCACAACACAATTCAGTACTGTCAGTAAATGAAACACCGATGCAGATCAATTCCAGATCAAAGCTTTAAAAATGTGGCAATTGTAAAGATGAACAACCTTTATTTTAGAATAAGTTTCTTTTTTACATTTTCATGTCTTTAATTGATTAGGTATTCAAGGTGTTGCTATGCAGTTTCTAGGGCTTTTTCCATGTGACAGTCTGGATGATATTCTGGATTTGTAGCTATGGCTCGGGTCCCTATTACAGTGAGTGTCTATGGGAATGTTTCTACATGAATCCTTTTGCAGATATTAAAGAGACATATTTCACAAGAGAACATCAAAGTCTTGTGCTTTATCTAGAATAACAAAGAGAAAAGAAGACAGACAGGACTGAATGGAGGTCAGGAGAAGAGTGAAGGTCAGTCATTAGACTGAAGGTCGTCCTGATCTCATCCGTGCATCTCATAAACAAACATCGATCATGGTAATAACGTTTGCATGTTGTATGTATGACGGGGTTAAAAACAATCCAGGATTGAATCGAGAATCTTTTCAGTGTAAACCGAAGACACAGCAGTCATTTTGTGGAATTAAAACTGAAATCAAATGTAAACGATTCTGTAGCTTTAATACATTTTAAACTGTAGTTACCAAAAATCTGCCATAGTTTAACCCATGCATGTGTAAAACAACTGTGGATTTATATATAAATGATAATAAATATGGAAAGAGTACTACACTTTTACAATCAAAACCATGGTTTGTTGCTGTGCAGTTTATGATATTGATATTATAAAACTTAACTAAAATAAGTATTTTGAAATTGTATATGTTTTATGAAAGGTCTGGATGAGTAAAACGCACTTTAATTCACACTGATCAATAAATATGAAGTCAATAGTGAATTCTGTTTAACCCGTCATACAGTTAAGCATTTTACTAAGCTTCTTATTTCAAAGAAGAAGACTCATCAGAAGATCATATTGAGAGGAATGAGTGTGAGTAAGAGAATAACCAGATGAAGGGTCTGATGATGAGAGGACGCCAGGTGGTTTGGGACGAGTCCCGGCTGAGCCTCGGATCTTTCCTTCAATCATCACTATCATCTACAGAACACAGTCACCGACTGCACGAGTCTAAACGCTAACCAAAACTAAAACAACATCGAAACACACAGGCCACAGAGACAACATCTACTGTACTCACATCACCAAAACTCCTACTGACGGTGGATGATGTCGATGAGGTCTGAGAACAATCAACTACTCGACACAAAAACGGCCAGGGTCACAAAAAAACCTGATTAATGTCACCAAATCCAGACGTCTATACTGGGACAAACACACCCAGACAGAATGAAATACAGTCAGATCTCATGAACGTCACCGTCTGTTTATCACCACACATTCATTTTATGACAAACAATTAAGTTTTAATCAGACTAAGATAATGAAAATGAATTGAGGGATTGCTGTATTAGTGAAAGATGAAATTCACTTCTACTCTGCCCTAAAAGAACTACATTAAAGGATCACACACTAATTCCATTTACCCTTTAGGATGGATCATGTGTGATTTGGGATGCAGGGAATATTTTGTAAAGCTTCAGAAGATGAAATAATTCATTTCTTGCTGTTATATAAACATCTTCACATCTGATCATCATCATCATAAAGCAGCAGTGAATATAACATTGTGTGGGGTTTTTTGGTTTGGTATCTTCAGCCGTAGATACAAATGAAGATTAAATTTTAAATGTTTGTTAAATCCTAATTTGTAGATCATTTCAACAAAATCAAAAATAATCTCATCCAACAGCAATGACAAGACACGTGGAAACTGTCTTAAAAATGAAATAGAATTGTTAATCTTTTACTAGATGTGCATGTAAAAACATTACTGTTGTGATGCGTAAAATTGAATATAAGCTTCTCTAGTGTTCACTTTCTACAAATGAATATGGAATACAGAATTGAAACAATATTTTTGTTTGCAACATTAGGGAAAAATGTTAATAATCATTTTACCTAAAGACACATCAATAAATAATACATGTTAACTTAATTGTATTGTATTTAAACATATAAACTATTATTATTTTCTATCATTATATATTATACATTTATTGAACAAAGAATATCAATAATCATATTGATAACACTGAACCACAACTCTACTCTGATTCATTTCCCATCAACCTGTTTTTTTCAGTTTTTAATATCTTAAAAATAAATCTGATAATCTCTGATACACTTGTGCATTTCTGACTACATAATCTTAAGAAATAAATCCATGAAACACATTTGTGATATTACACGTTTCACATAGTGATTGTAATTGAAATGAACCCGAGGGATTTCCTCTCCAGACATGACTTTAGTTGTGTGATATTTCTCACGAGACACGACGAAGAGAAGATCTGACTGTATTCTTCATATTGCACACAGATGTCTGGACAGGTGCATACAGAAACATTATTTGTTTATGGCTCTTGTAGTTTATTTGTGTTTTCAACAGCAGCTGCTGGTTTATAATGTAAGTTAACAGATTCATTTATACCAACCCGCAGCTGCCATGATGAAAACCATTTCAGTTCTAAAATACTTCAGGAAAAAAATAAAACAAGTACAAAAACACTTTCTAAATATAAATATACTCATATCATAGCCTCTACAGTCAAAGACACATGAACTAGATGAGTGATGTGATTTCATGTACATCTGACATCACCAGCCAGGGATCCTCTCTCGTTGAGACCCAGTCGGGGGGGTGAAGGGATTTGATATGGGGGGTGTGGGGGACTGGGCAGAGGAAGCAGAAACGTTCACACACCAGCCAATAGAAACCAAGACCATCAGAGAGAGAGAGAGAGAGTGATGATGTGTTTATTCATTGAGTATTTGGCACAAGTGTATATATAATAATGTGATATTTCAATGTGTAGTTTTAATACTTGATACATGTATCACAGCGAGCGGTACTAAACAAACACAAAGTATTTTAATAAATAATCACACGTGAAGCACTTAAAGTTATTTAAGACTCAAACGTTATATAAAAAATACATTTTGCTCTTGCCATCAAGTATTGCAAATCTAATAAAAGCCTACAAATATAAAACAAATCTGTTGGCCATCAATGAAACACAACAACACTATTGCTGTAAACCTCCTGATCACAAATATCATCATCATATGGCTTGAGGGATTTGTGTGTGTGTGTGTGTGTGTGTGTGTGTGTGTCTCTCTCTGTCTGACGTGACACCCGGGTCACCTCCCCCCATGAAGGCTAGCGGAATGTCAGTATGTATGTGATTCAGAATGATGATGGGGGATTGTGGGTAACCTCAGCTGACCCCTCATCAGTCTGAATCAGACACATCAGATCGCTGAGGTTCACTGTCGTACTGTACAGATATTGCTGTACTGAGTTTACAGTGATGCGGCTGGTGCGTTTCTCCAAACAAACACAGACTCTCATCGCAGAACATCAACCAAACAATCCAATGATTTACATTGTCCCAGCTCTCATTTGACTGCTCAAAGATTTCTCTATCTCAAATTCTAAGGTCTCAATTAAGTCTCATTACTGCTCATGAGAAATATGTGAACCAATGTGAACATATGTTCGATATATAATAATCTGGATTTGAGTACAATTTAATGAGAAATGTTTGAGGTTATATTGAGATCTTCAATAACATTGTCTTTTAACTGCAGACTCGACAAATCTGAGCTCAGTTTGAGACATTGTTGGGATGTCTTCTGAAAATCTAATGGAGGCTCTTCTCAGGAGATATATGTGAGACACAGAGGAGACTTAAGAAAACGTTCTCATTAATGTCTTGTAGAGTTATTGAGATCTTTATCATTGTTATTGCGGTTATTTCTCCTCCAAGCTCAGACTTTAAGAGTCAAAACACCATAGCATTGGATTTATTTGTCTGGTAATAATCATTTGTTATTTGAGAAGAACAGAATTAATTTTTCTACTAATGTTTGACCTCTCTACTGGAAAGAGGAAATAAGATAGATTCACACCAATAAAAGCGTGATATTAAAGCATTTGTGAGAGGTTTGGGCACAAGGTTTAATCTCAGATTGAGATGCGATGTTCTGCATCAGAGCTATATATGTTAGTTTTGGGCGTTTATGCTTCCCCCAGTGGACCCCTGGCTGCGTTGTTTCATATCATTTTCATGTTAAACTTGCGTGTTCCTCCGGAAGTGCTGGTGGTGGTTTGTCCTTCAGTTTTCCTGAAAGAATATTCCACGGTGAAGTTGTTTTTACGTTGGCCGCGTCCGCGGCTCCACACAAACAACAGCAGAAAGCAAAACAACACCACCCCCAAAAACATGATGCAGCCCATGGCCGTGGACACCAAGATAGTGGTGAGGTCCAGCGTGAACTTGAGAAAGACACGCGTGCTGTTCAGACCCGTCTCGTTGAAGTCCGCAGAATACATGGAGCGGTTGGCAAACAGCGCAGGATCTACAGCGTGACTCTTCACTGTAAGCGTGGCAAAGTAGGTGTCGTTGCCGCCGGCATTGCTGGCGATGCAGATGTAAGTTCCGCTGTCTGCCACCTGAGCATAACGGATCTCCAGCGTCCCGCCCGGAAGCACTGTGACCCTACCGTGGCTTTTCGACGTGATCCTTCTTCTCTGCGGAGAGATCCAAACAATGGCCGGCGTCGGCTCGCCCTCAGCCCGGCACAGGAACGACACCAGCTGGCCCTCATGTGCCGTTACCTGCTGTAGTTTCCTATTTCTTATCTTCGGCTTTTGGCAGGTGAAGTAATCGAACATGGCGGAATCTGTGAAGGTGCTCAGGGTGTACCCACGCACTTCTGCCGGCCCGGCGCACACGGGCATCATCCCATCAAAGTTCAAAGTCCTCCGGCGCTGTAGGATCCAAAGCAAACGGCAGTCGCAGGATAAAGGGTTGCCGTCCACTCTTAACGTTTCCAGACTGTTGACAGAGTGAAAGGAGCTTTCCTCTAGAGTCACCAGAGCGTTGTTGGAGAGATTGAGAACTCGGATCTGTCTCAGGCCTCCGAGAGCGTGAGATTCGACTGTGAGCAGGTTAGTGTTGACCATGTGTAGTTCCTTCAGTCTGATGAGATCTTTGAAAGCCCATGGCTCCAGTGTTGAGATTGGGTTGTAGGAGAGGTTGAGCGCCGTCAGGTAAGCCAGGTTTCGGAAGGTTGCAGATGGTACAGACGTGATGTTGGTGTTGGTGATGAAAAGCCAGGACAGGTTGAGACCCTGAAAGCTCAGTGGGGCGATGTACTCCAGGTACGGCCAGTTGTCAATCTCAAGGCCTCTTAGAGCGGACAGCTTGCGGAAATTTAGGTCCTCGAGCGCTGTAATACTGAGGTGACGGAGTCGAAGGGTAACAAGGTTACGGAGATACGAGAGAGTCTGCCCAGAGATAGACGTCAGGTTGCATCTCTCAATGGCAAGATCCTCGAGACTTAACAACCCTGAGAAAGCCTTGTGAGATATGTAGACCAGATCATTATCACCTACCTGAAAAACACACAACACGAGTCAATAAAGAAAACACAGACAAACCAAGAATTCTTTTTTATAGATGAGCTCTCAGTTCTTTCTTCTAGACATCACTGAGGACAAATGGAGAGCAAATAAAACTTTAGATATTTCTCTTGAGTAATTTACAAGAACCACAAGAGCACAGCAAGGGGTGTTTCTCTTTCATTGCTTATGAGAGTGAAAATGAGAGTGTAATTGTTCAGATAAATAAGAGGTTTTGAGGTTTTAAGAGATAAAGTAATAATTGAGAACATTTTATGAGAAAAGCAGAAGCAGAAGTTTGTGGGTTAGAACGTCAGTTTCAGCAGACCCCTGTTCACTCTGCAGTAAAGATTGACTACTGCATAATACTGTAAGACACTTTGGATACATTTATGGCCATATGAAATAATTAAGATATGAAAAGAGATCTTGTGAGTAATTTTTCTCTCTTATGAGGAAGGTTTTTCATCTTAAACACACTGTGAAAATTTCTGTGAAAATGAATTACAATTATTCTACATTTCTCACTAATTTCTCATCAAATTAACAATCTCTGGTTTAAATTAAAGTATAAAATGTCCCGTTGAAACCAATTTATTCATCTCATTCAATGTATTCATTTGACCTCACCTCCAAATTTTTGAGACTCCTTAAATCTTGGAAGGTGTAGTCCAGCAGGATGACGATCTTGTTCTCACTCAGGTCCAGTGTGGTGAGGTTTGACAGTCGTGCAAACGCTCCCATAGGCACAAGCTTGAGTTGGTTTCCTCTGAGCCGTAGCGTGTGCAGGGCCTGTAGGCTGGCGAAAGCGTTGGGTTCAAGTGTGTTGATGAGGTTCTCGCTCAAATCTAGCTCCTCCAGACGTGGGTAAGGTGCCAGGTCTCCAGGAGCCACCCAACGCATGCGGTTTCGACTAAGATCCAGCAATCTCGTCTCTGTCGGGATACCCTCCGGGACTCCGGATAACCGCCTGCGTTGACATGACACGGAGCGCAGCTGAGCGGCACAGTCACAGCGCGGCGGACAGCCCTGAGAAGAGTGTGAGAGGGCCAGAAAGGCCAACATGAGCCCAAACTGGCCCAGGCCCCACAGGGAAGCCATGCGCCCCCCTCCACTTCAGTCCACACACCTAAAGAAGGAGAGAGAGATCCATGAGCAAGTTAACTTTCAACATGACAATCAGCTGTAACTGGTCAAATATTGTAAGCAGTCTTTTATCTGTGTGTAACTAGAGAAGTTAAATGAAAATCATATATGACATTAATATTGTGTTTAACGTTCAGTCATTATGAGCTCAGTGAGATGATGAGACAGGCGGCTCGTGGAATGTGCTAAGAATGTTAGATAACGCTGACATGGTCATTGCATTTTTTCGCACTTACACATTATACATGGAATTTCTTGAATATCTAAACATTGTTTTACTGGGACCGATAAAACATCTAGAAACCACCCAGAATGCTTCAAACTCTGGATAAAATCCACCTGTCCCAGAACACCAAACAATCCCCAAAAACAGAACACCCATAACAGCACAACACAATGACTCTCGACATATCCAAAGGACCCCATAATACCACAAAACCCAATAACAGACCATCAAACAAAGGCAGAACACCCCAAGACATCCACCCAACCACCTCAAAATAAAACACCATAACCCATTAAACTGTATTTTAGAATACATTACAACCTCAGAAAACCCGAAAATGTCCTCCTGATGTGGAGGACATTTTCGGGTCCATTTATCCAGAACATCTCAGACTGTATAAACATCCACACACACACACACACACACACACACACACACACACACACACACACACACACACACACACACACACACACACACACACACACACACACACACACACACACACACACACACACACACACACACACACACACACACACACACACACACACACACACACACGATTCTTTAAT